>VZSZ01006446.1:0-76967 GCA_013398815.1 Ibidorhyncha struthersii | reverse complement strand
GGGCTGCTCTCAATCCCTTCATCTCCCAGCCTGTATTGATCAGTTGGGGGGTGCCCTGACCCAGGTGCAGGACCCTGCACTTGGCCTTGTTGAACCTCAGGAGGTTTACATGGGTCCACTTCTCAAACCTCTCCAGGTCCCCCTGGATGGCATCCCGTCCCTCAGGCATGTCAACCAGACCACTCAGCTTGGTGCCATCTGCAAACTTGCTGAGGTTTCACTCAATCCCACTGTCTATGTCACTGATGAAGATATTGAACTGTACTGTTCCCAGTACGGACCCCTGAGGGACAACACTTGTCACTGATCTCCATCTGGATATTGAAGTGTTGAACCCTACCCTCTGGATGCGACCATCCAACCAATTCTTCATCCACCAAACAGTCCACCCTTCAAATCCATATCTCTCCCATTTAGAGAGAAGGATGTTATGGGGGACAATGGCAAAGGCCTTACAGAAGGTGGTCCAGATAGATGACATCCATAGCTCTTCCCTTGTCCACTGATGTAGTCACTCCATCACAGAAGGCCATGAGGTTGATCAGGCAGGACTTGCCCTTGGTGAAGCCATGCTCGCTGTCTCGAATCACCTCCCTGTCTTCCATGTGGCTTAGCGTAGCTTCAAGGAGGGTCTGTTCCATGATCTTCACAATGTATATATGATCTTCACAATATGTGTTGTGTACATGTAATACAGATTTATTTTGTGGTGTTTTTTTCCTTTCAGAACACTTGAAATAATAATGTGAGGGCTTTGCGGCACTTTGCCAGGGAGGTGTTCTTATAGTATTATTTTGAGATTATTTATTGTATGCGCTGGGGTTTTGTTCTGTCTTTGTGTCGATACTTGAGGGCACAAGGACTAGGGGATAGTGCTGGTAAACTATGTGGGTATACTGGTCCATAATGTCTATGGAAGGCTGTCCCTGGCCGTAGTTAGCTCCTCAGTCATGCTTGGGTTTTGTGTTGGAGAGAAGTAAATAGTTCCTTCCAAAAGACAGCCTAGAGCTATAACGTATATACAAGGCAGATAGTAAAGGTTTTAGACTCAGCTTCTGGAATTAGCTATTGATGCATATGAAGAAGTTATCGCATTCCTATGATTAAGTATGTTGCCTAATATGAAAAAAGGTTTATTTAAAGCTTTGCTAAGTACAGTTTATTTTATGTTCTTTCTGTTACGGGAAGTAGTATGTGGAAAAGTAATATGTTACTGTTTAGTTAAGGACTTTATCATAAAGCATATGCATAGCATGACTGAATTTTCAAAGGCAGCCTTAAAACTATAAAATTGAAGAATTAAATTTTACAGAATTACAGAATTTACAGATTTTACAGAATTACTCTTTGAACATTCTTGAGATTAGCTTGGAATTGTAGATCTTCTCATTGGGAGTATGGATTTAACTGAAGCTTTCTTTTAATTTTTTTTAAAGATCTTCAGTTGGGCACAAGAGTCTCCACCAGATCCGAGGAAGCCCCTGGACACATATTATGACACTGACACTGGACAGCTAATGCTATATCAGCTGAAAAAAAATGAAAATCTAACAGCCGATGACTTCACTAATCTCCAAACGCTTCCCGTCATCCAAACCCCTGACATGCAGAGAGGTTTAGATTACTTTAGACCTTGGCTAGATTTTAACAATAAGCAGCCGTTTCTTCTTGTGGGTCCTGAAGGATGTGGAAAGGGGTAAAAAGTATTTCCTCTTTTAAGAAAAATATATTTCTAGCTATTTGTCAAAGTTTGTAATATTTTGTTACAGTGGTTTTATCATTTGACTTTCTGCTAGAATATCACTTGTTTAGGTTACTAATGAAACAAACCTTCTCTAGTGGCAATCAGGTAGATAATTATGAAGATCTATGGAAAAGTTCAGGCTGCCACTATGCATCTAAGACATCTGAATGAGGCTTTTAGATATGAAACAGGACCTTTGGAAAACCTGTACTGTCATGCAGCAACAGCTGAAAGACACATGATGTCTCATCTCAAGAGGCACTAGGTGCCTGCGTGCAGGCAAATGAATGTAGCTCATCCTGTTGTCTACCTTAGGTTCCTTATTTAGATGGGTTGAATGACTACGTACAAGATATTTAGGCTAGGTATTTGTTTTGTGTGGCTGTGTACTACACTTTTATTGAATTTCTCAAATGGAAAATATTAAAGGCAAGAACGTTTAATTCAGCAAACCTCATG
Organism: Ibidorhyncha struthersii; assembly: GCA_013398815.1. Lineage (NCBI taxonomy): Eukaryota > Metazoa > Chordata > Aves > Charadriiformes > Charadriidae > Ibidorhyncha > Ibidorhyncha struthersii. The sequence goes on along the minus strand of VZSZ01006446.1, from coordinate 74,764 downwards.
CATCACCTATTACATTAATACAGTATGTAGTGTATGCATTTTAATTTGAAATATATACAGTATCTTTGGATACAGCATATTTTAATGCATTTATGTTTTACTTATGCTTATATGTAAATACACATTTGTTTTTTTAGGATGCTTCTTCATTATGCGTTTTCTCAACTCCGATCCACTCAGATTGCTACCATTCACTGCAGTGCACAAACTACTTCTCAACATCTTCTACAAAAATTAAGTCAAACTTGCATTGTAATCAGTACAAACACTGGGCGAGTGTACAGACCAAAGGACTGTGAAAGGCTTGTTTTGTACTTGAAGGATATCAATTTACCCAAACCTGATAAATGGGGAACAAGCACTCTCGTTGCTTTTCTACAGCAGGTGAACACCTATGTCTGTTATTTATAGAGAGACTTAAGTACACTGGAAATACTTTATGTAGTAAATACCTACATTGATTATTTTCAGAGTTAATGTCCTGCGTCTGTATTGACATTAGTTTTGTTTTTACTTTGATAGAATATGTAGGTGTCACCCAGAAATAAAATACCATTTTTATTTGGCTTATATGTGTGAGGTCAGGTTGGACGGGGCTCTGAGCGACCTGGTCTAGTTGAAGATGTCCCTCCTTATTGCAGGGGGGTTAGACTAGATCACCTTTAAAGGCCCCTTCCAACCCAAAGCATTCTATGATTCTGTGATAAGTAAAAAAAGATCATGCTCACCTCAATGAATGCAGCAGGCATATGAATGACAAGAAAATCATCAGGGGTAGTCAGTATTGATTCACCAAGGGCAAGTCATGTTTGACCAACCTGATAAACTTCTATGATGAAATGGCAGATCTGGTAGACGAGGGGAGAGCAGTGGATGTAGTCTGCCTTCTGCCAAAAGATCCTCACAGAAAAGCTGTTGATGTACATGCTGGATGAGCAGATAGTGAGGTGGGCTGAAAACTGGCTGAACAGTCAGGCCCAGAGGGTGGTGATCAGTGGCACAAAGTCTAATTGGAAGCCAGTACCTGTTTAACATTTTCATTAATGATCTGGACAATGGGGCAGAGTGTACCCTTGGCAAATTTGCAGCTGACACCAAACTGGGAGGAGTACTATATGTCTGACAATTAAGAAAACAGTAATAATGGTATACTTCTCCCTATTTTTTTTCTTCTGTATAATATTCTGTTGGCTTTATTTTAATGAATGTTTATTTACTTGTTAAAGGTTCTTACGTATCAAGGATTTTATGATGAAAATCTGGAATGGGTTGGTTTAGAAAACATCCAAATCGTGGCTTCCATGTCTGCTGGAGGAACGTTAGGAAGACATAAACTTACCTCCAGATTTACTTCTATTGTTCGTCTCTGTGCAATTGAGTAAGTACGTGGAAATTAGTTTGGTTCTCTGAACTCAGATTTTACCTCTGCTTATAGGGCCCTTGCTCAATTTAGTCTTTATGAAGATGTGGCTGTTCTAGTTTTTCATCTTTTCTAACAATTTTGGATTTTCAGATTTGGTACAGTTTGGTATCTCCTGGCACTAGAAACCAGCTAAGGAGCAATCTGTAGCTACCTGTTGATAGTGAAGTGTTTGAGATATGTTTCCTGTTGGATGATTTTGCTTTCAGTAAACTGCTTTCTGCAGCATCATATTAAGGTGCTGTTTTGTTACACAATTAGAGAAGTTGTAAGAAGTAAGTTTGTTTTTAAATTTGAATGCATTTACAGACGTATTTAGAAAATTTCTGAGGGTGGTCTATTGCAATAAAACTATAATTTTACTTAGCTGCTAGATGGAGATGCTATTCATTGAAATGTGACAGTAATTGTGTATATAACTTTGAATCTCTTTTAATAAAAAAATCAACAATGATAGTCCTTAATGATTTATTTTTTTCTTTGTAGCTATCCAGAAAGAGACCAACTGCAGACTATTTATAGTGCCTACTTGGAACCTGTTCTGCAGAAAAACCTAAAGAATCACCCTATTTGGGGTTCTTTACCAAAAATACATCAGCTAGCAGGCTCTATGGTTCAAGTATATGAACAGGTATGGAAATTTAATTTCTTTTTTCAAGGAGATGGAGAATTCATTTTTTTTTTTTTTTTTTATAATTAGCTATTGATATTAACAAGAGAATAAAAAGGTTTATCAGTATTAAAATTCAAGTTTCTATCTTTTTCATAATGTTGATATCAATTTTAGAGCTACTTACTTGCAGAGAATCTGAGGTATTAGAGGCAGATTGAGTAAGTGGTATGTGCTCTTGCTTTCACACAGATTTATTGTGTGATTTTGGCAAGCATTTTAATCCATCCATGCTTTCAGTTCCTGATGTATAAAATGCATATAGTAGTGTTTTCCTACTTAATGGATAACAATACAGTGAACTTCAAAGATTGTTACGTGCTCAGATGTTATGGATGCTGTTATGAGTAGGGAAAACAGATATGAGGGTCGAGTCCTTTACACACATGAAGGACTACCTATTAAAATTTTACACTGTTAAAAATAGGTATTTAGACACGCAAGTTCATTTTATCCTCCCACTTAAAATTTTATGGACTTCTGTCTAGCAAAACACTTAAGTAGTTGCTTTTCTTAATCATGTCCCATGGCTTTACTGGGGTAGGTACTGTGCGTTCGTAAGTGCTTCCTGTATGTTCCAACAATGTATGCATGTCCCCATCTAGACAGAGCCATGATAAAACCCCAATATTTATGACTGGAATGTGGTTATAGTCACTGGCTAGCGTGCACCAGTTAGCAGAAGTTTCATATGATATTATCATTGAATTCTAAGAAATCTAAGTTTAAATCTCATTACACCAGGACCAAATAACTGACGAAGGCAGTTATTCTTTGAATTTACTTGTTTTTTTATTACACTTTTATATTTCCTTTGCATTTTATATTTGGTATTGCTTTAAAAAAATTGTGTGGTTTGTCTAGTAATACTGCACTAACAGTCCTAGATGACATGTGCAGTTGTTTGCATCAAAAACAGTACGGAAGAAATGTTCTAATTATGAGAAATTATATCTTTTGTGGTCAGAAAACAAAATTTAAACAATTAATCTCTGTACTTTTAAAAAAAACTATTAATAAAATAGCTAAGTATATAGCTTAAATAAAAACTTATTTGCCTGGTATTTTAGAAAAATTTAAAGCTACATTTTCAAGTGCTTTACATTTTAAAACATCCCTTCCCCCCTCCCCCCCCTTAACTTTTGTTTTTAGGTACGAGCGAAATTCACAGTTGATGATCGCAGTCATTACCTTTTTACACCATGTATTCTAACTCAATGGGTTCTTGGTTTATTCAGATATGATTTAGCAGGTGGTAAGTAATTTATTTTGTTGTCATTGATAAAGCAGTTCTAAAATGGCCTAAATTATTATTGATTTCAGTCTTACTGTTGACTCCACATGCAACTTGTTCACCTATGGTACCCTTCCTAAACTGTGAACTGTCTGTAACTCAGTAGAGGGAAAAAATGCCTAACAGTTTATTCCATAACCTATACTAAACAAGGTTAAGTATCTCCAATTATGTTTCAAAATATGCGTGAGAGCTATGTATAGATTAAGGGAAAATAGTAGGTTGGGACTGCATTCTCTACTATGGGAACTTGACGTGTACCCTCTTCTACCAACCATTTTTTTTCTGGGTGTTTTTTTTGAGTGGGTGGGTGGGTTGTGGGGTTTTTTTGAGCATTTATCTTCACCTTCTGGATTCCCAGAGACTTGCCTCTCCTGCTTGTCTTTTTATACCTGGTCGTATAAACTTGGTGAGGTGACTGCAGAACTACAACTGATACACATCATCTATGATCTACTTAAGAAAAGAAGTAACCACCCTTAAACATCTAGAAAACTATCTCATCTGTGTAAAAGTTTACAAATATCTATATAAGAGCCTAAATACTCTCACAATTGATTCCATTGCTGTATCTGAAGGTGATATATGCATATGCTTTTTCAGTGATGAATAATATGGCATGTCATTTACTCATCTCAACCTCCATCTTACTTTTGTGAAGAATGCTGAAGCTTTTTATACTCTAGTGGCATTTTAGAGTACAGATTGTTTGGGGTATTGTTGTTTTAGTATTTGTTATCAGTCTTTCTCTTCCCCTTCAAAGCAGTCTCGTGGATTTTCCTATTTTCATTGCCTGGATTTTTGTCTTTTAATTTTTACTTTGTGTGCAACATCTTCTCCATTTTCATTAGAATGCTGGCACTAAACTGGAGAACTTGTTTTGATAGAATATGTTTCATTTTATCTTGTAATGATCCATAAAGATATTATTAAAAAGCACTTCATAATGTTTACTTTTTCTCTTATTTCTTCCTTACTGATGCTCTCCTGCTGGTATGTAATTTCACTTACTGATTTTCAATTTCATATTTTGAAATGGAAAATTTGAGAAATGTAAAATTTATTATAAATATGTAAAGTTAAATCTCTCTGTAAATTTTCTAGGATCATCGATACAAACTGCAGACTATGTATTGGAAATTGTTGCTTATGAAGCATGTCGTTTGTTCCGTGACAAAATTGTTGGCATGAAAGAACTTCATGTATTTGATAATGTTTTGATGAAAGTGTTTCAAGGTGATTGGGGCTCAGATGTTCTGGACAATATGGCAGGTAAACCAATTGAGGTATACTATGCAAATTTGAAATATTTGCTTAGGAACTACCTAATCAAATCAGTCTGATCAAGTCAGATAGCATATGAGCTGAGCACCTAAACTTTTGAATGTTTCCTTTTTTTGCAGATACCTTCTATGTAACTTGGGGAGCTTGTCAAGAGGCATTCCTCACACCAGGACAGGCACTACCACCACATGGGAGGCCACTTGGCAGACTAAACTCAACAGACCTGAAAGATATTATTCAAAAAGTGAGACAAGATTAAAGAATATACACACCAAGGATTCACAGCAATTATTCTGGATATATCTTTCAGGAAGTAACATGCGAGCACCAGGTTTAGGGTGGGGTCTGCTGCTTGTTCGAGGAATCCTTGTTTGCATTTGGTCAAGTGAGGGAAGGTTTGTGATGTGATGTGCCAGGCAGTAGGAAGGTTATTTTAATGAAAGGACATCAGTCACATTGGCTGGCGATTTACAACAGTTTGATGAACAACATTTTAAGAAACATTGGTGTGCATATATGTTTGTGTATTGTTTGAGTACCAAAGTGTTTTATTAATTGTTTACTTTCTGAATTTGTAATTTGCTAATGTAATTTTTATTTGGAGAAGTACAAATGCTTTTATACAGGAAAGTACAAAACATGAGCTTGATGAGGAAATGCAAACATCTTAACTCTGCTAGGCTGACTAGTGTTCAGGATGAGAGCTTTGAGATCATCTCTTACTAGTAGTGTTTGATGGACTGATCTTGTAGATGGGAAACTACTCCCTCTCCTTAAATGCCAACTTGTGACCTGTAGAATATACAGGAAATGATAAAGTTCAGTGGCCTCAGTAATCGGAGAGTTTGTTCTTTTTTCTCACTACACAATTACATGGGCTTCAAAGATGAGGTTTTATTAAGTATAACAAGGGCAGAAATTAATCTTAGGATCTGTTATTATATGTGTTTCACTAGGAAATTCCATAATCTTCAATTAGGCAGCAATTAGCTGCCTAAAACAGTCTTCTAAATTATATGTTAACTGATCTGTAGTCAGAGACACAGCTCAGACTTTGTTCTGGTCCATTATATAATTTTAATTAATTCAGTGCTAGATTTCTATTTCACTATATCAAAGATTTCTAGGGTATCCTGGTGCTGGGGGTAATGTGATCTGTTCATTATTGGTAAAGGGCATGCAATGTATCTAAATCCTGTCACATAAATCATTTATTTTGTAATGAATACCAGCATGATCTCTTAAGCTTTCAAGCCCTTCTTTTCTAAACTTTTAAATGTTGAATGCTTTCATATCTTGCTGCTTATATTTATGATTAGTGAACACATTTCTTTTTTTTTTCTTTTTTAATAGGGTATTATTCATTATGGGCGAGACAAAAAAGAGATGGAGATTTTACTGTTCCAAGAAGTTCTCAGTTATATGTCTAAAGTGGACAGAGTGCTGAGTTTTCCTGGAGGATCACTTCTTTTGGCAGGACGGAGTGGTGTAGGTCGTCGAACAGTTACCTCTTTAGTTAGTCACATGCACGGAGCTGTTCTGATTACACCCAAAATTTCCAGAGGCTATGAGCTGAAGCAGTTCAAAAATGATCTTAAATATGTAAGTCACTCAGTGTCTTCCACTTTATAGTGTTGTAGGTCTGTATTTAAAAAAAAAAGAATATGGGAATTTTGGACAGAAAAATGTTGTGTGAAGAGATATTTTAAGAGAAGCAAAATGTCAACAGTCTAAATGAGACAAGTAGATTTTTAGAAGTTTACAGTGTCTAGATATGTATTCTTTATATTTTTATTTTCTCTCTACTATGGTCTGCCAGTTAATAGGATAGTAGCTGAATCAAGTAAAATTTTAATGATTGATGAAAGTGTACATATCATTTAAAAACAAATGTAAAACTTGAATCAGGAGTTTCCCAGTACTTTCAGCAATGTTAAAGAAAATTCTAGGTCTAAGCCCATACAAAAAACCAATGCAGCTCTATAATTGAGTTCAGATCTGGAACATAAATATACTCTATGGAAGAATCTGTTTTAATCATTTTTTCATTACCAAGCTGTACATCTAGGTAGAAAGTTCTGTATATTTGGTATCTCGTATAACTGAATCATCTAGTAATCTTTTGTAGATATATAATAGTGTAGATGCTGTGGAGAAAATATCTATGTAATATATAAGCAAGGAAAGACTATCAATCTCTTATGAACAATATGTATATTCCATATACTTAGATTTAAATGTCTTCCCTGCTTCTAGGTGATGGAGCTTGCAGGCATTGAAGCACAGCAGGTGGTATTGCTGCTGGAAGACTATCAGTTTGTTCATTCCACATTCCTTGAGATGATCAACAGTTTACTGTCGTCAGGTGAGACAAGTCCAAAAATATTATGGTACTGCTTTTACCAGACAGAATTAGCTCAGTGAGAGAGAATTAGATGACGCTTTCTAACTTTATGTCCATACCAGAAGTGCTAGTTAGCTTTCTACGCTGTTTTAGCTAGAATGCTTGTACATGAGAAATTGACTTGAGGTTCACTTAGGTATCCTTTAACCTACCCTACAGTATGGGTGCTTTCAGTTCCTCAAAGTTGAAAGTTAAGTAACTTATTTCAAAGGAGTTTTTTATAGTAGTGTAACAAAATAATGATTTATTCTACTCTACAGCTTCCCATTTCTAATAGAATTCAAAATTGAGAGGTGTCTCAATGTTTTCTTAAACTGTATAGACTTGAGTCCTTTACTTAAATGAACATCAGCAAAGCCCACTTTTGTGAAAGTAATGAGATGATAAATAATAATAACAAATAACAAAAGTGACTTTATTTTGTTATCTAGTTTTGTTTCTCGATCAGAAAGATCATTGAAGGACTGAGTCTAACTTATTAAATGCTTTGGGGGATTGCAGTAGTTAAAGAGCTGATTGATAAGAGCACCAGATTTTCCTGTCTCCCAGGCACAAATCCAAATCTCTTTATAGTGTCAGATTCTCATCATCCAGTGTTAAACCTCTACGTCTGAGGACCTAGATCACTACTCTTTTTCATGTTTCTGTTTTCTGCTGTATGACAAAGTCTAGTTTGATTTGTTTTGTATGCAGTATTGGATCACTGTCTTTGGGTAGATTTGAATCAGTTTTTGAAGCAGATTTCATTATTATAAACAAAGTAGGCTGCTTAAATTAAATGGAATCACTATAATTTGGTTTGTTGTTTTCATGATGCCATGAAATAAATGATGAAGTACAGGGGATGATACTCATGAAAGTGTGGAGGTGAATACCGCCATATTCAAATTCTCTATACAGAGGATTCAAAGGAATCCTTAAAGGAATTAAAGAATTATAGTGTATTTGATCTGACATTTTAAATCATTCTTGAAATAGGAGAAGTTCCTGGGCTGTATAAAATAGAAGAATTAGAACCACTGCTATCTCCTCTGAAGGATCAAGCTTCACAAGATGGATTTACGGGACCAATTTTCAACTATTTCACGTACCGTATGTGAACAGAATTATACGTTATAATTTATTTCAAAGTTACAAAAGTGGTGTAATAATGGACAAATAATTTCTAACGTGGTCCTTGTTTTGTGTGCATTTTTAACTTTCAGTTAGTTACTAAAAACCAGGCAGGAACAGTGATTACACTGTGATATTTGAGGGCACAGAACCCTCAGCTTAAAATTCATTCTTCTATCTGAAATTTTGTCTCTGTGAATGTTCTACAAAGCTGTTATGAAACCTGCTGTTGAAAGTAATACGGAGGAAGAAAACTTTCATTCCCATTGTTTACTGGTTTGTTTACCTTATATCTAGTAACACAGTTTTCTTCTATTTGTCAATTATAGCTGCAAATCACTTTGGATTCTGAGTGATCATAAACAAGTTTACAGATAGGTTTCTTAATTATTTGTGTTTCTTCCTTGGACCAACAAGATTAAATAGTTCACAAATAAATAGAAATATGTCACTGAAAGAATACAGATGTTGTCAGTCATACTCAAGGGCTCTGGAACTACTTCTAATTGATTCTATTGGTCTATATTGATTGGAATGAGAACTAGTGGCATCACTGTGACGAGTGGTGTTCCTCAGGGATCCGCACTGGGACCAGTACTGTTTAATATCTTCATCAATGATATATACAGTGGTGTTGAATGCACCCTCAGCAAGTTTGCAGATGACACCCAGCTGAGTGCTGCGGTTGACATGCCTGAGGGACGGGATGCCATCTAGAGATACCGGGACAGACTTGAGAAGTGGGCCCATGTGAACCTCCTAAGGTTCAACAAGGCCAGGTGCAGGGTCCTGCACCTGGGTTGGGGCACCCCCCGGTATTGGTACAGGCTGGGAGATGAAGGGATTGAGAGCGGTCCTGTCAAGAAGGACTTTGGGTACTGGTGAATGAAAACCTGGACATGAGCCAGCAATCATAGAATCACAGAATCATAGAATGGTTTAGGTTGGAAGGGACCTTCAAGATCATCTAGTTCCAACCCCCTGCCATGGGCAGGGACACTTCCCACTAGACCAGGTTGCTCAAAGCCCCATCCAGCCTGGCCTAGAACACTTCCAGGGATGGGGCCTCGCAATACACACTTGCAGCCCAGAAAGCCAACTGTATCCTGGACTGCATCAAAAGAAGCATGACCATCAGGTCGAGGGAGGTGATTGTGCCTCTCCGCTCTGCTCTGGTGAGACCTGGCCTAGAGTATTGTGTCCATCTCTGGAGCCCACAGTACAGGAAGGACACGGACCTGTTGGAGCCGGTCCAGAGGAGGGCCACAAAAATGATCAGAAGGCTGGAGCACCTCTCCTGTGAGGACAGGCTGAGAGAGTTGGGGTTGTTCGGCCTGGAGAAGAGAAGGCTCTGGAAGACCTTATTGTGGCCTTCCAGTACTTAAAGGGGGCCTACAGTAAAGATGGGGACAAAAATGTTGCAATAGGACAAAGGGTAATGGGCTTAAACTGGAAGAAGGTAGATTCGGACTAGATAGAAGGAAGAAATTTTTTATGCTGAGGATGGTGAAACACTGGAGCAGGTTGCCCAGGTGTTAGCTGCCCTGTTCCTGGAAACATTCAAGGTGAGGTTGGATGGGGCTTTGAGCAACCAGATCTAGTTGAAGATGTCCCTGCTCATTGCAGGGGAGGTTGGAGTACATGACCTTTAAAGGTTTCTTCCAACGCAATCTATTCTATGAGTTAAGTACTGTCAGCTCTTCTAAATTAAAAAAATACAATGTAATATACATAACGAGAATCTATGATATCAAATTAATTTAAGTTCTTTTTATAAACATTCCTGCCCTAATGTGATGTGGCGTAATAGTATCTTTTTTCAGAAATTAAGTTGTGATAAGTATTTGAAGGACAGTAAATTATATTGTATTTGCAAGAAATCTACCATCATGTAGTCAGATTGTTATCTACTAAATGTTTAATATGTTGCATTTTCTTAGGGATCCAACAAAATCTGCATGTTGTCTTGATCATGGATTCTACCAATTTAAATTTCACAATAAACTGTGAAAGTAATCCAGCACTGTACAAGAAATGTCAGGTTTTGTGGATGGAAACCTGGTCAGAAAACAGTATGAAAAAGGTAAATTGCATTAATTAAAAACTTTGACTTGTTTAAATCTCCGAAAATAACTGAGCTTTAATCAATAAGATCAAAATATTCAAAGTTGTGATCTAATAATTGTCATTGTGCTTATTTAATCCATTTTTGCAGTCCTAGAAAGACAGAAAATTCTGCAGAACGGTTAAGTAATATTAGGATTGCTATTTTACCGGTAACGTTTTTGTTCTCTCTCTGGGCTGACATGAATAAACTGCTGACTACTATGACTCTGATCAAACACAGCATTTAAGAACAAAATATGAATAGACTGCAAACAAAATGGTAAAACCAACTGTGCTGTTATTTGCTGTTACTAGTATGCTTGACAGCTATTTTAAAAATAGGTTTGTTATGTGTATATGAGCTGATGTAGATCTAAGATTGCACTGTAAACCTTAAGTTATTCTTGAATCTTTGTTAAGTGTTTTGATTGATGGAATGGAGTCAGTGTGGGTTTTTTAGGATCAAAATCTGCTTATTTCAGGTTGTTCACAGGGTAGGTTTGAGAAAGAGATATCTTACTTCTGTATGTTAAGAGAGTGTCAAATGCAGATCCAGTACCCTGGTAGGCTGCCACAGCTTCGTGGCCCCAACTTGAAGCGGTGGTGAAGCTGGGCATGTATTCCCAGTAGGCACACCACAAACACACATATACAGCACATAGATACATGTGATTAGCCACACAGAACAACACAAACAGAAACCTTCAGCGCAAACACAAACAGCACCATTGGCATCATCCTGTTCCCCTCTCTGAGCGATCACAAGGAAGGTCCGTTAGTGGGAAATATGTACATGTGCAGAATGTGGATCCCCCCACTAGCTGGGCACAGACACACAGGCCCCCAGTAGTTGCCTCTGGATCCCCTGGTCTCCCCAGTTGCTGGCGTCTGGATGTACAAGCTCTGGAGGCTTCAGCCCCACTCCAGCTGTGGGCACAGACTGCCTCACTGTGCGTGCACACGCATGCACACACAGTGGATCCTTACAGAAACTGGGCTTAGACATCTGGTCCATCTGGTAGCTGGCCTTGGATCTAGGATCTCCCTGCTGTGTCCTGCGTAGGCACATACATCTACATGTACACACACACAGCCACATGCAGCTGGGTATCATTTGACTCCCAGACTCCACAGTCACTCTCAGACAGTTGGCCTGGACCTTGCAGTCCCTCTGGCAGCCGACTCCTGTGGGTGCCTTACCAACCCATAGTAAGTCTTGTGCAATCTGAAACACTCTTCCACTGCATTCCATAATGTGTCCCAAGACTCCCATGCAGTAACCCCCTCAGTCTAGTGTGTAAGGTGATCTGGCCTCTCCCATTGATGCATCATGATGGTTTTCACACTTGGACCATGGGGTTGGTTGCTGTCCTGGGAGAGCTGTGGGAGCGGGTGGCACAGAGTGTCCATTTCTGCCTGGGTTACTGGGGCTTCCCCACCTGCCATTATGCCTCAGTTTCAATGGCAGGTTGTACTGAAAGTCTGTTGTGGCAAAAATGTTTGGACCAGCTCTGTCCACAGTTACAAAATATTTTTCAGAGTATTTTCACTTTCACTTCAGTAAGATTTTTTTTCTTTTTTAAGTGGAGTCTTATCATTTAGTCATGTACCAGAATCTTTGAATATACTTTTTTTATTTTTACCATTGTACATTGTGTAGTTGATAACATATGAAGGTAAGCCCACTCTTAGACAACGAAAAAGACTTCAAAGACTTAGACTTAGGCGTTGTTTAGTTCTGGTGTTGTATCTACAGTTGTACTTAAGACTGTCTTATTTCCTGTTGAGTTGTATATCTTTTTACATCTTTGACACTTGTGTTATTGTAAGAGTCCTCCGGGAGTTAATTGCTCTTTCTTACAGCCAGCAAAAGCTCCTCTGCTTGAGAGAACAGAAGTTATCAGTGACAGGGAAAGGCAGAATTGATCTTTTTAGTGCTACAAATATTCTGTAAATACCTTATTCTGAATAAAGCTGTCATATTCAGTCTTTTCAAATGAGAAAATAGATTGAAGATTCTTGTTTTTTATGTTAACTCAAATTTTCATTGTTTGCAGTTTTCATACAAAAGTTCACGTTCATTTTTTTAGATACCTGAAATGCTTCTGTATGATTCAGACGAACAAGAAAAGACTGGAAAAGCACATAAGGAACTTAAGAAAAAACATTCAGGTAATATTTACATGGACCCACTAGTTATTATTACTTATTATTAAACACTTACTGAGTCCTGTGTTGGACATAGATAGTAGCATAGATACTTTGAGTATGTTTTTCCCAGCATATTCATTGACTTTGGTATTGTTCACATGGCAGACATTTTGCGCAAGGGAACATTAGTCTGGAACATACATCCTGGCTGATCAGACCCAGTCTCTTCTGTCAAGCAATCATTACATTCAATTTTATAAACTGATTAAGCCACATCTTGTTTTGTTCTGTGTCTTCCTTCTATGTGGATGTTATCTCACAACCTCAAAGTTTTATGTTTTGAGAGTTTTTCAGTCTATATGTTTTCATTATTGTTGTCCTAGACCTGCTGATTTTACTTTAATACTCCTTTATCTCCAATAACTTTAATTTCTTGTAAATAATGCCCCTTTTTAGAACCATTTGTTTTTATAATAATTTTTGTAATAATTTTAAAAAGAGGGTGTTAAACATAATCTAAGAGACCAGTGCCAGCACTCATTTGCATAATACTGCTTTTAGCCACTTTTTGTAAAGCATTAGTCTAAGTAGCACTTAGAAATCATGGAGTCAACAGAGTATAAAATGGTAAGTGATTCGCTTGGGGTTTTCCTGTTTTGTATTGCTTTTTAATAGGCATTCCAGCCCATCAGAATAATGGCCAAATTTAGGATTTAATGTTCATGCTAGTATCTGTCTTTATCCTAGATCATGGTACTTAAACTATGCCTCAATACTTATATTAAAGGCATTCATTTATATATAGATATGTTTTAGCATTTTTTTCTTTGGTAGGGTAATAACAATTTTATAGTATCTTTCAGCTTTTTTTTGACAAACTGTTCAACAAACTGAAGGACCTGGAATGTTCAGAAAAAACTTTTAGTCTACCTGTCATCAGAGACAAGGGGGAAGATAAAAACACATGGGCTTCCTTTCTAAAAAAGTCCAAGTATTTTCAAATTCAATTTCTGTGGAAATAAAGTTTCTTTTCTAATTAGCCCTCAGCAATTAATTTTGCCTTCTTTTCCAAACATCAATGAAATATTTTACAGCTTTGAAACAATTTCAGTTTATTTCTTTCTGAGGAATATGTATTTCAAATGTAATTACACATTGTTTCCTTAAGAGTACTTTGAAAAAAATATATTCTTCATGGTGTTTTGAATGCCCTTGATTCATATGTCAAAAAAAACATATTCTTTTGTTCTTCCTTAGTTATTTTAATATGAGGTAAGAATGAGTGTGTTATTATCTGTGTAACAAATTATGTTGTACAGGTGATTCTGATTTTCTGAAGTCATTTCTGGCAATCCATGAATCATGTAAAATGTATGGAGCCACGCCTAGCAGGTATATGACATTCCTTCATATATACAGTGCCATCAATAACAGTAAAAGAAGAGAGCTAATAAAAAGGCAGAACCACTTGCAGGTATGTATTTAAAACATTTTAACATATGCCATTTCAAAATACTCTCCTATTTGGAAATGATAGGTGTATTAATGGGCTGTAGCTGCTAACATGGTTGTGTGAGGTGTCCTGTGTTGGTATGTGCTCATGCCGTGGTTTCGGGAGAGGAACTGTGTGTGTCTTAACGCACACTGCTGTTCAGTTGCCTCAAAGAGTGAAAGGCAGTTTCTTGTTTTTGCTAATATTTTTCCTCAAGAGTGTATCAGACTAGGTATGTTTTTTTAGAGGAGTAGAAAGTACTTGAAAGCACTTTATATTTTTTCACCTGCATGTACTGGAATGGTGTTGCAAACAACCCATCATCTTTCCATCAATTTAAGTCCTGCCTCTGCCTGTATAAATTTTCCCCTTGTGGCTCCATATTCCATCCCTTTCTTTATGTCCCTACAATGGCTTCCTGCTTTGTGTGTTTCTTCTCTCCTTGTAGTTCAACAAGCTGTATCTTGCAGTGCTCTTGTGTACCTTTGGCCAAGATTCCCTTTGTTGTGTTTTTGTCTCAATTTGTGTTTTGGAATTGATTTCGAATTCCTTTTCAATACATCAGACCTTTACACAATTGTAGACCAAATGCAGTTCACCGCACAGATATTGCTTTACGCCTGTTCTGTATGCATAACATGCTTATTTTTGGAACTCATTTGTTATCTTTCCAGTCATATTTCCTTCCCTCCCTCTCCCCCAGTATAGTTCTGGAAAAAGCTGTATGATCCTTTAGGACATGGAACTTTTGTCTTTACCCTTCTCCCTTCCCTTTCAGCTCCTTTTCCCAATGACCCTTGCTGTTCTGAAACCACATTTGCAAAGCTGTGTTTCTTCTTAAAGCATCTGTCAACACCAAATGACTTCCTTCCGTTGTATTCTACACTGTTTTTATTCTGCCTGCCAATGTTTTTCCATTATTGTAGTAAGCAATTTGAGAAGATTTACGTTTGTAATGATAGAAATTGCTTTTTTATTTATTTAGAAAGTAGCTGTGGTTTGTTCATGACAAACACTCATTTATTTGTTAAATAAAAGCAATCATTTACGTGAAAATTAGAGATGTGTATCCTAAATCAAAATGTCTTCCAGGTAATATTTTTTTTTCACATGTCTTGAATTAATTCTGTTATCTGATTACCATAGAGTAAATAATTTAGAAAGTGTGAATAAAGAAAATAGTTAATCTTAAGCATGACTGAAGCTTTATTTGATGTACATCTCTGTTCTTTAGAGAATGTACAAACATGATAATGTTTCCATTTGTTTAATTTTTGTAGATTTTCTTTTAGAGGAGCTATATGGAGTTAATATCAGTTAATTGAAATGCTATTGAATTAATGAGAAAAAGATAATGTACTAGTTCCTGTCCCATTAAAAGTTTGTTATTTTAAGAATTTTGTTTTCAACTTTTTGATGTAGTAATAGATCTTACAGTGACACATCTAGAAGTGTCAAATCTCATTTTTTGGGTTAAATAATGCTAAGAAAATGTAAATAATATCGAGAAAATGTGGAACAAATTAAAAAATTAAGGATATTAGTCTACATCACTCTTACTTTGTGCATACTATTTGTAACCAACCTTCATTTAAATCTGTTTAAAATTCATTGCTAAATAACTGCTTCTTATAAACCTTTCTAGGCAGGTGTTTCAAAGCTGAATGAAGCTAAAGCCCTGGTAGATGAACTGAACAGAAAAGCTGGAGAACAAAGCATTTTACTCAAAACGAAGCAGGATGAGGCTGATGCTGCCCTTCAAGAAATTACAGTATCTATGCAGGTATTGTATACAATCACATCAAAAGTGAAAAAAGAGAGATGCTTTTCTAGTTTTGGTCTCCATAACTGCCTGTGCTTTGTATCCTTTTCAAGGGTTAGAAAACCTGATGCTTTTGCAAGCATTTGCCTAAGGGAATGGTTAAGCCCTGAAGCTTGAATAAACTTTCAGCAGGACAGAGGATTGTATAATTTAAGTCATATTTGAACTGATTGAGTAGGAAGAGATCAGTGCAGGTTTTGCACCTGAGTAGTATTTACTGCAGTAGTTTTTAGTCTGAAAGTTTTCCTAGAACTTCATAAATTGAAACCGATCCATTTTATAATGTCTATTACAGATAGGAACTTTAAACAAAATACCGACAAGTAGCGCTATTTCAGTAACGAATACCAGGAAGTAAATTTGTGGACTATTAGAAAGCATACATTTAGTGAGGTCCAGTCCTCTGAAGTTAATCTCAAAGAAGCTTCATCACTCCTTTTTATTCCTCAGCTCAGAGGTAGACCTTCTTTTTTTTGAGGAGGTAATTTTCTTTAGTAGTGTTTTCTCAGATAAGTAAAATCATTGTGTAGAAAATGGATCTCTACATTGATACTTCCAAAAATCATAAATATAGGACAAGCCGTAATGAATCTGCTGTTGCTGCAGTGTTTTTGTCAACTGGTTTGGTCTGATTGGTCTGAAGCAAAGTTAAATAAAGAAGCTCAGTGACAAAGATGTTCTCTGAATGCAGTAAAGTAGCTGCCTGCTATTTCAAACCATTTGGTTCACAGTGCTTTGAAGGTGCATTACTTCCCATTTTTATGAGTCTACTTCCATTGGCAATTTACTCTGCCCTGGTGAGGCCACATCTGGAATACTGCGTCCAGTTCTGGGCTCCCCAGTTCAAGAAGGACAGGGATCTGCTGGAGAGGGTCCAGCAAAGGGCTACAAAGATGATTAGGGGATTGGAACATCTTTCATATGAGGAGAGGCTGAGGGATTTGGGTCTCTTTAGTCTGGAGAAAAGAAGATTGAGGGGGCATCTTGTTAATGCTTTCAAATACTTGAAGGGAGGATGCCAGGGGGATGGGAGCAGTCTTTTTTCAGTGGTGCCCATTGATAGGACGAGGGGTAATGGGCACAAGCTTGAACATAGGAAGTTCCATCTTAACATGAGGAGGAACTTCTTTACTTTGAGGGTGGTGGAGCACTGGAACAGGCTGCCCAGAGAGGTTGTGGAGTCTCCCACTCTGGAGACATTCAAAACCCGCCTGGACGCTGTCCTGTGCAACCTGTTTTAGGTGACCCTGCTCTGGTGGGGGGGTTGGACTAGATGATCTCCAGAGGTCCCTTCCAACCCTGACAATTCTGTGATTCTGTGATTCTGTGATTTTTAATACTTTTAGGCTCTATCTGCCTGCTGTACATGAATTCGAATAATGATGACTGGCTTGATGTGTTCAGTGCTGGCCTCAAAGAATTTAATATGCCATTTTCCCTGATTTCTGTTTTAAATCTGCCTGCTGTTGTCCAGTAGAGTTACAGGTTGTGTGGGTAGCACATATTACATTGTAGGACAAAATCAAAGAATAGGCCAAAAGGAATGAAACATGATGGGCCCACTGACATCAGAAAAATTACAGTAGAATTCTGATTATTTAGATTAGCATAAAGTATAGGTGCCCTCTAACATTTTAATGTCACTTCAAATGTTCTAGTTTATGTAAGAGAGAGGGCTCTAATACATCCAGACTCTTTTAATCTCCTTTCAGAGCAAGGCTTTTCACCTACAACTGAATTTTAAGGTTTTCTTGTTCAGAGTTATTCAGTACGTGTATATTTGCATGAAATGTCTAATCTAGTTTTATGTAGCTAATGTTTTATGGATTTGAATGTAATCTTCAGTGACATGCTGGTCTATAGCTTGGGTTAAGTGCTCAGAGAGATTATTATTATTAATCTCAAGGTTTTCTCTGCTTATATACATCTGTTACCTTCTGCTACAAGTTTTAACTCAGCTCACAGTTCCTGGTTATAATAATGTGTATTACTGGAAAATATATAAAAACATAAACTCTGGTCTTTGTTGTCTTGTATCTTTTAGGTGAACTGAGCCTAGAATATTAGTCTTTTATTTTATGCATTTATCCTCATTTTTTTTTTAACGGGTATTGGTAGTCCCTGTTTTGTTGGTGGTTTTTCTTTTTGTAAAATTCAGGATGTGTAAGGTCCTTTTTATTGTCTTTCATGTATTAGGTATTTCTTGTTGTACTGAAGTGCTTGGGAGTCCTGGACGTGGCCAGTAGTTACTGTCTGCTGTATGGTAGGCGCATTACAAATTCAGGAAAAAAAAAAGATGCAAACCCAAGCAGCTTACAATATACATGTACAACATAGGTATCCTAACAGACAGATGGGTGCAAATTTATAAGTAAATAACGCATTAGTATTTTTAGGCTAATAGGCTATAGTTCCAATGCAACTGCTGCTTTTATGAACGTTATAGAAAAGGAGAATTTTAATGGTGTCATGAAAGAAATAGAAATGTGAGCAGCTACAAAGACTATGGTAGGAAGATACTACTTTCAAATGTATTAAGGAAGTTGCAGAGGCTGTCACTCATCCTTTTAGAGGAGGACTGACATCTTGATAAGGAATGGAAAATTAGAGGCAAGGAGAAAAAAGGTCATAATGAGCCACATAAATAGAGGTACAGATCTTGTCTGTGGTAAAGCAAGGGCAGGAGACACAATAAAAGCAAAAGATGCTTATTCCATATAATGTAGTTACATAAATATAAACTTAAGCCAAATGCTTATGTATACTTTGAATCAACCTGTCTAGTATCGAACAGTCTCAGATATTTTATTATAATTGGTATTGTGCAAATTATATTATGGTCAAGACTGAAAGAAATGAGACCTAAAGGAATAAAATGTGTTTAAATTTGAAAACTAAAGGTATTCTTTTTTATTTCTTACAGAGTGCTAGTGAGCGAAAAACAGAAATGGAAAAAATAAAACACCGGATTGCAGAAGAGGCTGCAGAAATAGAAGAAAGAAAAAGAAAAATTGAAGATGAACTAAAGGAGGTTCAGGTAAGAGCTGAGAAGGAAAAGTAGTATTTTGCAGTCTAATTTTATTTGACTTACTCAAGTTGTGCTATGCAAAATGGTTCTGCAAAATTTATCCCTTCAAGTCTTAAATTTTGCTCTAAGCTATTTTGATATTAAAACTTTCATGCATTAGAAAACAGTATTCTATTTACCAGATTTAGATTGTCATTTTAGCATTCGTGTTCTATTAGATCTTAACTACAGAAAGAATTTTCAGGCCAAATCTGACCTCCAGTTGCTATTTCTATGCTGCCATTATCTACAGCTGGGTTCTGCAGATTTTATGGAGTATTTTTCAATTACTAATATCTTATATAGACCAACTACATTACTCTGCCTTGGTCAAGCTGGTAATATTATAGGACTTGGAACTATCAGCTGAATGGAAATGGTAATAATAGTAATAATGGTAATAATGGTAATAATAATGGAGATAATTTCCAGTTGTTAGTAAATTCTGAAAATGATATATTCTAACAGCACTATAGCAAACTGCTTGTTCAAGACACCATACGGCTGTTAAGCATCTGTTTTTTGGGGAGGTATGTGTGTCAATCATTGTTTTTAGTCTCGATTTTTCATCCCGTCCATTTTAAAATTGTACTAAAGAATGAGGAAAAAGTACAGCAGCTTATATTTTTTCCTTTTAAATATCATAGGTGCCAAGGAATTATATCCTTGTATTGAAAGTGACATAGAACTACAGGATTAGCGTAAATCCCTTTCTATGATCTTTGATAAATATGAAGGATGTGCAAGGTGTGCACATGATAGTCTTTAATGATAGTCTTTAATTTTCTCCTGTTTTGTTGTCATTTTGTTGCTTTATTGATAAGGATGAAGGCTGTCTGTATTTGTTTAGCTACTGAAAAAAGAAAGCTTTTGAGACCTGTACTGCTACATATCTTTACAAAAATATCCTCAGGCATGGCTGTAAATAGTAATTAGCATAATTATTAAAACATACCTCTATTACAATTAAGTTTTAAGCAATGAAAGAGCAAAAAACATGATTGATACTAATATCTATATAATGTTTATGAATTGCAGTGCTGAATGAAAAGTTAGGGAATGTCAGGTTTAAATATATTTCCATATAAAACAGAATATTATATTATCACTTAATAAACACATAGCAATTTTTTAATAACTTGTGCACATGAATATGCATCAGTGGCAGTTGGTTAGGTAATAAAATATGTGAAAAGAACAAGAAATTGTATGAAAACTGAAGTGGCAAATGTTCGGTTTCTTGTATCTTCATCTCTTTTTTAAAATGTGTTTTTGTTTTAAGCCATTGGTTAATGAAGCTAAATTAGCAGTTGGAAATATAAAGCCAGAGTCTTTGTCAGAAATCCGATCACTGCGGATGCCCCCTGACATAATCAGAGACATACTAGAAGGAGTTTTACGTCTAATGGGGATTTTTGATACATCATGGGTGAGCATGAAGAGGTGAGGAGTTTATTTAAGCTTTAAACTTAAACAGTAGTTTACAATATTAAATACTTTCTATTATATTCAGGAATAATGTGTTTTTATGGTTTTGAAGGGAAGTAACCTCTTTAACATTTGTTTCTTTTTTACCTAGTTATTTAACTCTTTTTACAGTTTCTTGGCCAAAAGAGGTGTGAGGGAGGACATAGCAACCTTTGATGCCCGTAATATTCCAAAAGAAATACGAGAGAGTGTTGAAGAACTTCTTTCTAAAAACAGAACATCTTTTGATCCAAAGGTAATTCCTGATTGCATTACATAAAATGAAAAAAGACAAAAAGAAAAAAAAAAAGATGATTGATTTACCAACATAATTTTTAGAATGCACTTAAATTAGAGAAAAAGTGGTGAATTTTGCTCACAGAATTTGTCAGTATGAAGAGATAAAAGTGTAGCAGAGATTACTGTGTTGCATACTGCCTCTAACAGTGAGAATTTTGTTGGTGACTGAGGAGCTGGTGGCATGAGAAGCCATTACGGAGTCAAGTCCTCAGAGATTTTTGTCAGTGGTATAAATCAGAACTCAGATCAAGGAACTGTAACTGGCACCTTCTGGCTACTTGTAGCAGTAAGAGTTTAACAGTACACTTAATTAAAAAAAGGGGGACTAATGCTGATAAAATGTATGGGTGATATTTGAGAATTGCTTTGGCAGTAGCTATAAAAAGGAATTCTTAAATACTAGTGCCTTATTTTTAAAAGGAAAGTTTTAGTTCCCTGAGAAGGAACATGCTGATAAATTATGCATTAATTTAAATCTTCTTAACTTCAGTGAAGCTTCATAGTTGTAAAGGTACCCATTATTTTTTTTTTTACACTGATTGATGGCCTACAGTATAACCTCTTAGTAACAATTTAAAAGATTAGTTCAGCAGAGGAGCTGGCTAATTGGCATATTTAAGTTGGTAACTCATAAATCTGTTGCAGTTATTTGTCCTGTATTTATCTCATCTACATTATACTTCAAGGACTTTCTTGTAACTGTTACTGATTTTTTTCAGAATGCTAAACGAGCCAGTGCTGCAGCGGCTCCATTAGCAGCTTGGGTGAATGCCAATGTCCAGTATTCCCATGTCCTAGAACGAATTCAGCCTTTGGAAAAAGAACAGGCTGGCTTGGAAGCGTAAGTTAGGCGTTGTTACAAAATAAATGTTCTTAATTCCAGTGGTGGTGGGCGAAACTAAAGCTGCCAAGGAGGAATTGAAGTTCATTAAAAACAAAAGATATAAGAAACTGTACCTCATACATAGGTAATAAAACATTCATGCTGAGACGGAAAAAGTAAGTGTGCAATATTTTCTTTTTCCTGGAAGCTATGCCTTGGATATTTTTTGGCCAATCACAAGTTACCTGTCTCAGCTGAAAAGTGTCAGGGAGAAATGAACATCATAGATATGCTTAAAATGTATTCTGTCGGTGAAACCCATACTATTTTATGAGGCGTGTAGTTCCTTTTTTTTCAGTCATGTACCAAGCCTAAACAGTTTCTCCTCAGGCTCAAAAAGATATGTTATAGTCTTATGAAAGACCGTCCATAACCTGAGGAATCTATATTGATTGTTTTGCCAGGTCTTAAAATTCTGTATTGGCAGAATTTGTTCTGATATTTAAGAATACATTTGAATGGGGTGTTTGGTTTCTGTTTATAAAGCTATGTGATGAGCAGCAGTCAGAACTTTTACATGTGAAAGCGGATTTTTGTTAATATAAATCGCAAGGAAGAACTGTGTCTGAACTATCTCTATGTAAATGACTTTCCTGTTACATTTACTCTTTTTTTTTCCTTTGGATCCATAGTCTTAAAATAAATGTTCCGTTTTCCTAGTAATCTCAAGAAAACCAAAGACAGAAAACAGAAGTTAGAAGATCTTCTGAATTCTGTTGGTCAAAAAGTATCAGAGCTGAAAGATAAGTAAGTTGGGTTTGTTTATTTCAAGATATAAATAAAAATGTTGATGATTTTGTGGTGTGAATAATGAAATTTATCTAATCAAATGTAACTCCCTGCTCTGCAAGATATTTACATCAGAAGTAGCAATAATTAGGCTATCTCTGCACTCATTGGAGATAAATAAATACTGTAAGAATACAGTTCATCTCATTGATCGGATGAAATGCTCCTTAAAATTATCTGCTTCTCACTGCTGACTGTGTTGCAAGCCTTCAGTGTAGACATTGTGGACGTCAAACATAAGCGATATGTCTCTTACCTTTTAAATCTAAGGGGACTTTAATGTCTCCTTAGGACTTTGGAAACATTCCTATACAAGACTTTTACTGATTACAGCTTGAATAAAGGCAGTTCTTTTTCTTCTGGGATGGCCTCCTTTTCTGACAGTTAGCTAGCTATCTCCTTTTTTCTTAGCATCTCAAGTACGTGACTCACAGTGGCGTAAGGATTGCTGTGGTGAACCTTTATACTTTCTCCAAATTCATTTTAATCCAAGTCTTTTAGTTTGAAATTTCTATTATGTAGTTAGTGTAGGAGACACTTTACAACCTGACATACGTGCATATTACTAAAAGTCATGTTTTGCAGTCTGCAAAAAACCAATAATTGGAGAATTCTTCTTGTCATTCAGCTATATAAAGATGTCTTAGATTAACTAGCTACTATATACTACGTATTACTTTTAAAAGGTGGATTATTAAATGCATTAATTAAGTTCAATATTAATTAAGAAAATTAGATATTAAAATTTACAAAATAATACCTAAACCTTCCCAGCTGTTTGGAGCATGTTCTTACTTTGTAGTGGTTTACAAAACAGAGTACTGTGCATTGAACTGGGGTTGTCTGTGTGAATTAGCAATATTCTCTTTTAAAGGTTTCATGGATTAAATTTACCAAAAAGTTACAAAAGTGTAGTATGGCATCAAGCCTGCTGTTTTCCTGACTAGGTGCAGAACAAAACTTAACACAAGCACTTAAATCAAATCAGTCTGTTTGAGTAGAGGAAAATGATTTTCAGACATTATAGTCTATATTGCAAATGTATTTTTAAATCTCACCTGTGCATCTATCTACATTTTGTTAGTTAAAAGTCTAACAAGCTCCTCTGACAATTAAAAGCAGAAGGTATAAAGAAGAGTTGTAGTTGTGTTCTTCTTGAACGATAAGGGAGGAATTCATGACAAATTCAGTCAATTGAACTGCTTTGAAAATAAGTTTCCATAAGTTTAGTCGTTCGTGATAGCAATTATAAACAGTAGTTCTTTTACAGGTTCCAGAGCAGAACAACAGAAGCCGCAAAACTTGAAGCAGAACTAAGTAAAGCTCAGAAAACACTGAAAGCTGCAGAGGTACTGATAAATCAACTCGACAGGGAACACAAAAGATGGAGCACCCAGGTTAGTGAAAGTTTACATAAATACATCTTATAGCTGATAATTTGAAAATAGAATTTGTGCACTGTTTGGAGAATGTGAGTTATTGTCATGCTGTATGTCTCCTAAGTGTACATTTACTTGATTTCTCATTAGAAAGTAAAGCTTTTCTTCTGAAACTTCCTTTTACTTCACTGTACAAGTTGCCTTACCTATATCACACAGCTACAGAATCTGTAAAACCCCCCAGTATTTAATAGAGAACATACGACATTCTTTGATGTTTTTCAGTCACAATAATAATGTGATTGATATTGGACCCTCCAAGTTGAAATACAATGAAAAGGGACAGATTTTGGGAAAGCATTAAACAATCACAGGCTTAAAACATACCTTCTTTACGGCATCGATGTTGGAAATGCAAATGTAGACCTACCCAAAATGTTGGGTTGCTTTTGAAGTCTTCACTTATGTGTTTGAAACTTTTCTGCTTTTAAAGTAGGGAAAGTGAGTGTATCTTACTTGCTCAAATGATATCTTTGGGAGAAACTAGCGAGCTTTTGGACATGCAAGGCCTTCTTCAGTCTGACACAGAAAGGAAAATTTTGAGGTATATACAAGCTGAAAATAACTATCACCTCCAGAAAGCAATACCACGCTTTCTTGGATATCTTAAGATGGGAAAAGTCTTCCTGCTGAGAGACATAGTCCTGTCTCTCCATTGACACCAAAAAAAGCCTAGACAATTAGACTAAATGCCTGCACTTTGAAGAACCAGAGTTAGGGTTATGTGAATCCTTCTTGTCAGCTGACCAGCATAATGGAAAGAAATGGAAGTTTTTCCTCTGAAAGTAGCTTTACAGCTGTTCCATCTGCTATAGTAAGGGTTGGGTATATTCGAACCCCAGAGTTTAAATGCTTCTAAAAGTGATTCCTCACAGTTTTTCACTCCGGTACATTACCACTCTCTTCAGAAAGTTCAGACTACCTATTAATGGTATGCTGTAGACCAGACTGGCAGGTATGTTAGTCAGGAACTCGTCCCATATTGAGGACAGTGAAAAAGCAGTATTCATCTCCCTTTAAAGGAAGGAGGAAGTAACAAAAAATTGCTTTTTTTGTTTGTGTATCCGCTTTTTTAAAATGTCAGTTTGATTAAAGTAAAAAAGTGACAGTACCTTCAAACCAATTATGGCAGTTATATATTATTTTGATACACTGTATTTTTCTGCAAAATACTGGAACATTTCAAAGTAGAGGAGATGTGTGCAGATAAATTATTTGAAGACATATGATAAAAGTATTTTATCATATAAGTATGCAGTGAATCACATTTTTAAGTATAATAGGTACCTATAGTATTTAGTACCTGTGTAGATATTGTAAGTGGTATTCACTAGCTGACTGTGGCTAGCGTCACATTTTTCTTACTATAATACTATTTACCCCATTGCTTATAAGTGACAAAGTGAACTGTTCATCAAATTAATAGATTTTTAGTAGCTAAATTCTCAGAAACATTTGTCCATGCTCTAGCCCAGAGCTAAACTGAACTTTTCCCATACTTTCATGTGTGTGTTGCTGTGGATTAGCTTAAGTATAGATACCTGAAATGCAAGAAGAGAAACTGTCTCAACTGTATTCTCAATGGCAGGGAAATTTACTTCTGACTTTTTAGTAACTGATCAGAAATATTATCATCGGTTTTGTTTGCAATACGCCTATACATTCTGTACTTTTTTTTTTTAAGGTGACAGAGATAACAGATGAACTGGCTACGTTGCCTAAAAGAGCTCAGTTAGCAGCTGCGTTTATTACCTATCTTTCTGCTGCTCCTGAGGATCAGAGGAAAACCAGCTTGGATGAATGGACCAAATCAGCAGGCCTTGAAAGTAATTTTGTGTGTGTGTGTCTGTGTTTCTGTGTGTGTGTGTAAGTAGTTTAGCTTGATTGAGGATGTGAGAAACAACAGTGACTTCTAATGAACAATCTCAGTTGTCTTGATGTTCCCAAATGAAAAGTGACAACAGTTTCTTATACAATAAATACTTGTATATACAGACAGACCATTTCTTAGGATTGTTCTATTAATTATTAAGATTATAAATACTTGTAAGTTCTTAAAATTTATCTCAGTCCTTGCTTAAAAATAAAAGTTTACATGAATGAATGTTTGCACATTAACTGTTGCAAATTTGCCAGTGCATTCTGAATGCTTCTGCTTTTTTGGTAATCATTTTTATCTACGTGTGTTAATAATACCATTAAATATTTTTTATAACATCAGCTAGTTAACAGTAATAAGTTCAAGCAATAAAATAATAAATTGAAATCTACAGACTTGCACTGTGTTAGACAGAGTCTCTACTGTACATTGAGTGGTAAATGCTTAAAAATTATGCAGATTATAAATACTGGCACAAACTTACACTCTTTCATTTATTAGAGTTCGATTTACGGCGGTTCCTGTGTACAGAAAGTGAGGAGTTAGTTTGGAAAAGTGAAGGTTTACCTTCGGATGACCTTTCAATAGAAAATGCTCTTGTCATCTTGCAGGTAAATTGGGTTTTTTGTCTCGTCTTGGAAGTATTTCAATTTCTACAAATTTCAGTAACATGGTATCTTTCTGGAATTTTGAATTTAGTTTCTGTTGTTTTATTAGCACCACAGAACACACAGAGATACTTACGCAACTCTGGGTATTCTGTAGCAAAAGGAAAAACACAGGTAAAGAATATATAGGCTTATATTTTCTGCTTTTAGAATTTTCTTCCACGTGTCGAACAGACAAAACCTGGTATCAGTCTATTCAGGTTTGAAGTGTGAATACTCATTAACACCAATACAGTCAGAGGAAGATTATGTCTTATATATGTTCACTTTGACATATCTTTTCTAATACCCTTTTTCTCAGGAAAAGGGAAAGGCTCTATGCAGATACCTTTCAAAACACCTACATTTTAAACCCTCAGATTTCGTCAGATTAGCTCTGTGATACAGGATACAAAATGCCATTCACTTAAGGCCAGTAGCTAATAATACTTGAGAAAAGAATGATAATACTATGCTTCTAATCATGATTCAGTTTTATCATATAGTGCTATATATATAAAATATATAATAAATATACATATGCAATTGCACAATTATGTACATAATATTGTAGTTATAATGCAGTCATTTATTAGATCTGCTAGAAAGTAAAGATTTAATGCTATGAGGAGAATCTGCATTTGCCACAGGTAGTTTGCTGGGATGATTGATGATTCAAATCAGTTACAGCCCTTTTTCCAGTTTAAATTTATCTTGCTTTATCATCTTGATATTAGATCGAGTTATTCTGTTCTCGGTTTGATTAAAAAAAGCTCTTCAATAAATAACATTTTGTATCTTAAAGCTACTTATATGCTGTAATCAAATTCCTGTTTTCATCTTTTTCCTTAGTTGAATAGATTTAACTCTTAAAAATCTCATTGTGTGTCAAGAGCTTTTTCTAGCCCTCCCTCAGCTCAAATAATTTTCTTTGTGTACAGTTTTTTTCACCATCCTTTTAAAACTGCAATTCGACATGGTATTTTACTGATGAAACCTACAGTACCGTTATCAAGCTTTTGTACTCATCATCTTTTGATGCTTGAATATTGTCCTTCTTTCCCTGTCTTTCATTTTGAGATCTGTGTAGTTACTCAGTTTGGAGTAGTAGGACTCGGAATCTAAAAAAAAACCCCAAACCCTGAAAGTGTTCTTCTGTCAGACTGAACCAGAGAATTGGTAAAAATACATGTCGAAACCCTCAGCAAGTTTGCTGATGACAAAACTGGGAGGAGTGGCTGGTACACTGGAGGGTCAAGGTACTGTTGGTTACAACCCCATGTACCAACATGTGCTGGGGGCCACCTGGCTGCAAAGCAGCTTGGAATAAAAGGGCCCGGGGGTCCTGGTGAACACCGAGTTGTACATGAGCTGTTAATGGGCCCTTGCTGAAAAGAAAGCTCATGGTATCCTAGGCTACTTTAGGCACAGTATTGGCACAAGGAATGTGATCCTTCCGCTCTACTTAGCACTGGTGAGGCCAGTTTGTATGCTCCTCAGTACAAGAGAGACATGGACGTACCGGAGAGAGTCCAGTGAAAGGCCATAAAGATGATTAAGGGAGTGGAGCATCTCTCCTGTGAGGAAAGGCTGGGAGAGCTGGGACCATTCAGCCTGGAGAAGAGAAGGCTCAGGGGGATCTTACCGATGTCTGTGAATACTTCAAGGGAGAGTGCAAAGAGGAGGGAGCCAGGCTTTTTTCAGTGGTGCCCAGTGACAGGACCAGAGGCAATGGGCACAAACTGAAATGCAGGAGAGACTGTCTGAACATCAGGAAACCCTTTTTTACTGTGAGGGTGGCTGTGCACTGGCACAGGTTGCCCAGAGAGTTGGCACACTCTCCATCCCTGGAGATACTCAAAAGCTCTCTGGACACGGTCCTGGGCCATCAGCTATAGATGGCACTGCTCAAGCAGGGGGTTTGGACCAGATGACCTCCAGAGGTCCCTTCCAATCTCAACCATTCTGTGAAATCTTAAATACCCACATCAGCTGTGAATAGATCTCTTTTTACTTGCCCCACTACTACCTTTGCTTGGGTCACTCTGTGTTGTGACCATTGTGTAAGTTCTGAGCATGTACATAATTAGTATATCAGTGGTTAAAGTCTCAATAATTAGAAAGCAATGTGTATAGCATAACATAGCTTTATATCATATAATAAAATAGTAAAGCTTTGCACAGTACTGGTAGGGGAACCACACATTAATAAAGGTTTTATTAAAATGAAAAAATGCTGTCTTGTCAGTATACATGTTACTAGGCAGTATCACCAAAACGCTATTTGTATCTTTATGCTTGCAAAGTACTTATTCATTATTCTTTCTAAAATGCATTGAGGTCCAAAATCAGAAGTACTGTATTTTTGCCCGCTACAGAAAGAAAAAGGAAAATCAATATGTCTTATTCTAAGTTTCAAAGCAGTTGCAAATAACAAAACCTGTAGATTATGCTCATTGAACAGACACTCTGTTTTTAAGAGGTGAAGAACTGCATGACTTTAGCAGGACAGACACATCAGAATTTTGGCTTTGGGTGCTCATGTTGTTTTTTTTTTGTTGTTAAAAAAGAGGAAATAAAATAAAAGACATAAAATTCCTCTAGTGTTGTTTGTTGTCTTTTTGGTATTAAGCTGTTACTGCTTCTTTAAACAGTTTGTTAATGAAAAAGATTTAAAAATGACTATAACATTACTTTGGGGAAATAAAAAAGGACTCCATTCAATTTTATTCTGAAACAAAATAGATTTCAGTAAATATATATACATTTTTTTTTTTTCCCCCTAGAGTAAAGTTTGCCCATTTTTGATAGACCCTTCTTTTCGGGCTACTGAATGGTTGAAGACACATTTGAAGGAATCACGTTTGGAAGTTATTAACCAACAGGTGCAGTATTTACTCTTGGTCTTACAATTCTGTTCTGCTTGAGCTCGCTCTATTCCAGACTTTAGAGAGCACTTTTCAAAAGGGGTGTGATAGCAATCACCAAAAATGGGGTTATATTCCCTGAAGCATATAATTTCTCACATATTTCTAGGTTTCAATGCTTATATGGTACTGAAAATTTGTTTATTCAAGGAGGAGATTAGAGTATTTAAATTTGGAGGGTCAACACCTGGTATTACTTTTACAAGGTTGCCTCTTTGTGCTGTCCTCTCCAAGAATATCCGTATTTCCTGCTGGGAGGAAGGTAGTAAACGATTTGTAAACAGAGAGGTCTTTTTTATTCATGGTTGCTGTTCACTGGATTTCAGGAGTATGTATACGTTTCTTCCCTATGATTTTTGTGTTGTATTATCTACACTGGAAATAGTAGGTTGGATTTCAGTTTGAGATTAAGGTGCCTAAGATTAATTGTCTGCATGTTGCTGTTTACATGGGTGGAGAGGCTTGGCTCAGTTGCACGCACATGGGCAGGCATCTGGTGCCATTCAGAAGTCCTTCATTGAACCCCACCTGGCCTCAAGATATTGCTTCAACAGAATGTAGGTCTTCCACATATCTCTGCCAGCTCTGTGCAGGCCTTTTAGATGCTGTCTGATGGTACTAGATACATATCTTTGGGTAGTTGAATGCTTCCCCTGCTTGCTGATTGGCTTGATTACCTTTTAGGCTCTGTTGTCTCCATTGACTGTAACGGAATCTTAAACACCATGTGCATGTTTAGACACCTACACGCAAAAGACTGTGTTTAGATATCTTAATATCAATGTGAATCCTGTCCTTTGGTCTTGATTCGGTTTTGAGACATAGCTACCTAATAACATTTGAGATGCATTAATTAGCCAGGACTTCAGGTGCGCCTGACAAATGTGACACAAGACCTGTGGTAGACCTGCTCTCCTCTGGTGCAGCACTTGGAGAGCTCAGCATGCTAAATTGGTTGCCTGTATGTCAGTAGCTGAATAGATCAAACTTTTTCAAATTAAACACTTGTGGCTAAACCCGAAATATCATATGATGCTTGTAATAGACTTTTTTAGCTATAGTACCGATTTTTACATTTAGACTCCTGGTATAATGCCTTCCTGTTCTTCTGAAGTGTTAATATTTCAAAAAAACCCCATGAATCAAAAGAATTTATTTTTGTTTGCCCAGGACACCAACTTCCTTACTGCTCTTGAGCTGGCGGTGAGATTTGGGAAAACACTTATTATACAGGAAATGGATGGAGTGGAGCCTGTGCTTTACCCATTGCTAAGAAAAGATCTTGTTGCTCAAGGTACATGACCAAGATGTTTACAAATACTTGCTCAAAGCTTTTATAGGTTAGATCTATACATATGATATAAAACTCAATCTTTCTGAAAACATGAGTATTGTGTAATTTTTTGCTCTTTAACATTAGCCTGCTGCTAACATTTCAGTGCATGAAATACATTGGAGATATGTTCTTGTTTAGTAAGCGGAAAAATATTGAAAAGTATTTAAAGATTTTTTGACTGGAATTAGAATGAAGTGTTTTTATCAGTTCTCACAATTTAAATTTTAAGTTAAGTTCTAGTGATAATTTCAAACACAAAGTTTTACTTAGGAACTTGGGCCTTAAATACACCAGAAATTACACAACTGGTGGTGCAGTTAAAAATCAGAGTTTTAGAATGTTGATGTTGCTGTTTCTCCTTCATTTGTCTGAAACTAAAGAAGGCACACAGGTCTGTTCCTGAGGCGCCTTTGGAATGAGGGCAGTCATGGAGATCAGCAAAATGGTGCAATTCAGCAAAAAGAGTCTCCCTAACTGATGCAATGAAAGGAAAATAAAACCACATTTACCTTTTACAATATATCTCCTTTGGAGAGAAAGTGTACTCTGTGTAACTCTCTTTATAACTGCTTTGGATTTCATTGCTTTAGAAAGGCTGATGCGGAAAATTGTGTTGAAAATTTAGCGAAGATAAATAGTAGTGAGATAAGTGTCTCAGCATGAATTATGTTGAATTATATTGCATATTTTGAAATTATTTTAAAACTGAGTGGATTAAAAAAATACAACAATGTGTGTCTTAAATACTTTCTATATTATTGTAATTGAAGTATACTTACGTTATCCTTAGTAATTATATTTCTGTCTCAAGTGTTAATTCCTCAGCACATACCACAGCCTGTTCATGTAATTTTCAGTATGAACTTTGGGCATTGAAAATAGCTTAAGACTCCTTTTTGCTGCCATTTCATCTAGTATTGAGATCTAATAATGCATGAGTCAGCAATAATTCTTTAAATGTAAATAGATGGTAAAAATAAACACAAATGCTGTATGTAGAGTTCTTTGATGCATTTCTCTCCTATATTGAAAAGTTCTGTTTAGTGAAAAGAAAATGTTAGTTTAAATCATTCTCATATTACAGATGTGCTTGCTTGTGGTGACTTTGGGGATCTGCAGGAGGCTAGGTAGAACATCTTTACAACTCTTTTTTTTCACTAGCTTCTGCTGAACTGTGGAAAGCAGAGATACAGTATTACAGGCATCTTAACTGATTTTACCCAAGGAATCAAATTAAGAGATGAATGTGTCTGCAGAGCTGTGGAGAAAGCAGATTAACTTAAAATATACTAGTTTATTCAGGGAAATTGCTCATAACACTCTTTTGCATGTTAATGAGCTGTGTTAATGCTAGGTCTGTGCAAGTCCAAACTAGGGAGCTGTTTTTTGAAAAGGGAGAGTGGGTCACTATTTGAGTCTTTTCAGTCACTTCAAAGGAAGCACGCACTCCTTCTCTTTGTCAAAACGTGGAGGTGGGCGCCTGTCTGCATTATTTTGCTTGTGATGACTGTACATATTTTCATTACTTGGAATGAAACATTAAGAAAAATGTGAATATATATACACTGCAATAAATTTGTCCTTGTACAGCTTCCATTTTCTGTTTGACGTTTTTACAGCATAGGCCTAAAATTTATTCTGATCCTGGGCACAGAAGCAAAATTGCTATGTGATTTTCATCTCTACTGGTGTTTTAGCAAGAGATTTATACTTGGAGCATTTCTGATCTGCTCCTAGTGCTAAAAATAGAGAAATACTTGTCTATGCCACCTCAGAAATTTCCCTGCAAAGGAAATTTTCACTTTGAAACTTTTCATCTTATAATTCTGTTCTTCCTTCTTACTCTAGGCAAAACCTTACCATAGTCATGTGACTGTTTGAGTCTATTCTTTCCTGACCCTGCTAGAATGGAAACCTGTGATGGAAGGAGGGTGGTGAGAGGCCATGCATATAGTTTAATTCTGTGACAGGCGTATTGAGAAACATCAAAATAGGAGGAGTATAAACAGAGAACAAAACCATCACAGCAGAAATTTAATAAATTAATTTTCTTTCATACTGTGATTAACTTAAATATATTTATGATAAGACGAATTTATGGGATATTTCTTAATGGAATATTTCTGTTTCAATCTGATGACTAGATATTCCAGCATTTTTAGTTTCATAGACTTTCTTTATAACAATTATCATAGAAAGTAATGTTTTAATAGAATTATGATTGTACAGCAACATCAACCTTCTACAAATAAAAGTAACGGATCCAGAGATGAAATCTAATGGGTTTGGATCACATTCATAAAATGTTGAACAATCTTAATTAGCCAGTATGTAATCATGGCTAGTATGTTTTGATGGAGTGGTATAGCTATGTGGAAATGTACACAAATATGTTTAAATTACGACATGATTCTTCAGTGCATCTTCTGTGGTGTTCTGTCTCCTGTTCATTGTTTGAAGATTTCAAAGATTCATTAGTATTACTTTTGCTTTTTTTGCCGTTTGTGCTTTTTGTACTGGATAAGGATAATGAAACTACCCTGGTGTGTTTAAATGTTCTCACTATGTAACTTTCTTACACTAGTGCTATGTCAGTGCATTTTTTTGTCTCAACAGTGCAGGATACCTTATGTTCCTTAAATTTTTTAAATTTATTTTTCTTTGTGAACAATGTATAAGTACATTTTATGAAATATATTTGCATCTACTGGTCATGAAGTATGACACAAATACCATTATTTTCAGATAATTCTACAATGTTCCAATCAGAGTAAGTGTAACATCTATTTATTATTTACAGGACCCCATTACGCTATACAAATAGGTGAAAAAATGATAGATTATAATGAAGAGTTCCGTCTTTTTCTATCGACAAGGAACCCAAATCCCTTCATTCCACCTGATGCTTCTTCTATTGTTACGGAAGTAAACTTTACCACAACAGGAAGTGGCTTAAGAGGACAGGTAGGCATTTAGAATATAAACAATGTATGTATAGCAGACATTCATCTCTACATCAAGCTTCTGGAAGAAGCCCAGTGATGCAGTTTGCATTAATGGTCACGAAGATATTTTCTAGGACACAAATATAAATGGCAAAATTGATGCTGAAACTAAATTTAAATTTTAAAATCTATTTTTCCTGCACTTTGGAACCAAGTAGTGAGTCCAATAGAGAACATGGAAGATGTCTTACTGACTTCAGTCGCAAGAGATTAATTGCTAAGCATCTGTTTTCTGTTCGAGATGCATTTATGGTATCATGGAAGGCTATTGCTCTCCAGTGCCCTCGTTAGAGAGTAATGCTAGCATCAAAATACTTTGTGTACAGGAAAAATGTAATGAAACCAAAAAGCTGTATATTTTACTTCCTCCAAAGTGCTAGTAGCTGTTGAAATTTTTCCTATAATGTTTAGGAAGCAAAATGTAGTGTACAGATGGAAGAGAGAAAAAAAAGAGTTAAGTCAAGGGAAGCAAAAACCCTCTGTATTTGGTATGAAACAATTTTTTCCCAAAAAAAAAGGCTTAGAATGGAATGTAAATGTAAATAAAATGTTGATAAG
Source organism: Ibidorhyncha struthersii (assembly GCA_013398815.1). Lineage (NCBI taxonomy): Eukaryota > Metazoa > Chordata > Aves > Charadriiformes > Charadriidae > Ibidorhyncha > Ibidorhyncha struthersii. Next base: position 40,711 of record VZSZ01006446.1, on the reverse strand, counting down.
TAAGATGTAATTCAAAATGTGAAGCATGGATAACCATATGGATTTCTTCCCTCCACTGGAGATAGGGGATTGACATCGTACAATGTAGCCAAGTGAACTGACCTCCTCTTTAAGTGGAAATACAGGGGGAAAAAAAAAGCTTTGTTTTTTGTTTTCTCTCTTTGTTGGCAGGAGAGGCATTTGACTTTTGGTAGACTTGCTGGAAAGAAATTCACTCCTTTCCAGTTTGTGCTTTCTATGACCTACTTCTTTTTATATCTGATACACTAATGAAGAGTGCCAGTCATTTAAACACAGATGTGATTCAGGTTGATGTGCAAAGGTTTAGGTCTCGGCATAAAAGGCTATGAATCAGTGTTGTTCATAAAGTGATCCAGTGCCTTTTGAGATGTCCTTGAGTATCTCACCTGGCTTGCCTCTGCTGTTATACACAAGGGGACGGTTCACAGTAGTTCCTGGGTTATACTTGCCACTGCAGGGTATCCTGAATGTCTACATAGATTTAAAGCTGTTGGACATCTGGTGCAACTGAGTAATCCTTTAGAAATCTACTTTCAAAAATATAGGCTATATACTACTATGTGATTAATGAGCATATATTATGCTATATAATTAATGAATATATCTTATGAAGGATTAGAGTGTTTTTTATCCTGTTGAATAATCTTTCTTTTAGCTTTTGGCTTTAACAATTCAGCATGAAAAGCCTGATTTGGAAGAGCAGAAGACAAAACTGTTACAACAAGAAGAAGATAAGAAGATACAGTTAGCTAAGCTTGAGGAATCTCTTTTGGAGGTAAAATAAATTTACCTCTTTTGTATCTGTTAGATCAATAAGATAGTGTCCATATTGTTATGTGTTGGAAAGAAGATGGTGAAAGTGTTTGAATAATGAGCCCTCAGAAATTTTGATTTGAGAAAATAAAAGCATTATTTGCCTGGGGTTTTTAGGAGGGTAAAGTAGATAAGATATGTACATCTGTCATGAAACTGTTGTATTTCAATATGTTAAGCATTGTCAAAGTTAAATGTATGAATTGTTGGGCCAGATATAGATGTGTTTAGATTGATTAGAAATTTCATTAATTTTAATGTATTAGAAAAGAGAAAACTCTGTTAAAATTATACTATTTATTTTTCAAATTATGAGTTTTTTAAAAGGCCACATTTTTAAGCCTGTGAATGATGTCAAGTAATACCTTCTCAAGTTGAGAAATGGTTCTGTGTTGTGAAAGGAAAAAAAAAAAACTCAAAGGAAAATTCCCAGTAGAAAATGGAAAGATTTGTTGAGAGACATTTAAAATCTTAAACGTGCACAACTGTTTCTTATTAGCAACGAACTGTAATATTTTTTATAGCTAACATTTTCCTTTCTCATATTTAACATTAATAGTCTCAATTTTCAGTTCACCTTTTTATTTTAATGAAAGTAATTATGCTCAGAAACAGTTGTACACCTCTATAAGAAAAAATAGCTTCCAAGGAAGAGGCCTGTTTTCTTTTTTGTTTGCATCTTGTCATGGATTTCACAGAAACTGTACTTTATGTGCACAGGAATAGATCCTCCTTCCTTCTAACATGTTACAGATGCAGGGAAATTGACCTGCTGCCTAAAAACCCTACGTCTGTAGCTGAGTCACAGAACTTTGCAGCATCCAGCACAATGGACTTGAGCATAAGCTAATTGTTTTTACAGATTCCTCAAAAAGTAATAAACTGACTGGCCATTAATAGCTCAGTTTTAGAATTTTGAACATAATTATCTAATGTGATTTGAATTTCCACAATTACTGTTCTTATTAAACTCCCTATTATGTCTCAAATACTAAGCTCAAACCTTTTTTTAAAACTGTGATGGGGCAGATTTCTCTTACAGTCAGAGGGAAACTTATTCTCTAAAAAAATTCCCTATTCAAAGTTGAACATTGTTTAACATCTTAATGTCTACCAGAAGCTGAGAGCTTAGAGATACAATAAAAAAAGTCCACCTTTTTAGAGCAGACTTTTTGTGTGATATTGGAACTCCGAAATCTTTCACATTTGTCCAATCTGAATTGTCAAGTGCAAAATTTAAGGTAATTGATGCCTAAGATATCTGAAACAAAAAGTGGCCAAGTATTAACACTGAGGTTGGTTTCAACTTTGGCATTCTTGCTAGTGCTGAAATCAAAGTACTCTCTGACCCTGAAGAAAGAAACCTAAAGCTCAGTGGAAACTACCAGGTGCTACATGGACTTTATCAACAAAGCAGTCAGTGCTGGAGGTGATCTGGCTAAATTCAAGTTAATCCTAAAGCAACATTAGCTTCCATCTGAAGTACTATACTGATTTTCTTCCAAAAGCCTTGAAGTAAAGACGTGCATGCTGTGGCTATCTCATAGCTCGTGCTGTGATTCCTCATAGCAAAGTCAGACTCTGTGAAAAAACAGATGGTCTTGTCCTAACTTCTAAGGATTCTAAATTCTAATGTCTTCAGCTAGAGAACTAAGTGCATTCTATTATTCTAACAGGTGACTCTCTGCCTCAAAATATCCTGAAATGCTGTCCTGCAGGTAGTTGTTCAGAATGTATTTAGCTGACAAGAAGCCAATTTTGTGTTGTTGTCTGACTAAAATACTGTACTGAAGTGTATTTACTGAAGGTTAGTAAAAACCCTTAACAGTGAATCAGTCAAGCTTTTCCCGCTTCTTATTAGAAGTGAAATTGTTTACACAGGAGAACTCAGGGAAAATCTCAAGGATTTTGAAGGGACCTGGAATTACAAAACTGTAATTGTAATTGTGAATATTCATCTTGCTTGGAAATAAGAACTAAATTGTATAGGGAATATCACAATGTTTTTGAAGGAAAATGAATTTATGAATGACTGGGTACAGGAAGTCATTACAAGTAGCCAATTTCAGGTTAAATTCGTAGTTAAATAGAAAAAAAAATACCATAATTTTAATTACCATGGGGATATTACTGCATAAGACTCTAATCGTAGAAATCATTCTCAGAAGCTTGCTGACAACTTAACTTCCAGAACCCGGCAATCTGGATTTTTGGAGTTTGTTCTTGGGTTTTACTTTCCGTGCTGCTTTAAAACAACTCAGTTTTTGGAGTAACCACTTGCTTTTTAGTACTCTTGATGCATTCAATGATTCAGAAATATGTATAGGTCAGAAAGAAGGGCAGCTTCCCAAATGGTTACTTTACGGGTGTTTTTTTTAATGTAACATAGCTGACTTTTTTTTTTTTTACAGACACTTGCAACATCTCAAGGCAATATACTAGAAAATAAGGATCTGATTGAATCTTTGAATCAGACTAAAGCCAGTAGTGCACTCATCCAAGAATCACTTGCTGAATCTCACAGACTTCAGAGTTCCCTTGATAAGGTAAAAGAATATTTTAACCTTTTATTGCTGTTTTTTTCCTGCTAAAAATAGTCATCCTCTATACAGAGAGGATATAAATATCCAGAGTAGTATAAGATCAGTAACATACTAAATTATTTTTTTGGAGTAAAAGGTATTTGGGTATGCAAGTACAGAAAGTATTTTCAGTAATTAATTTCCTTTGTTTTATACATGGTTAATAGCTGTACAATTTAAAGACTGCCAGTTTGAATTAAAGACATTTTCCCCAAGGGCTTATTGGCAAGTAATGGGTTTTGACTTTATTTTTGCCATCTGCTATTGCAAACAGTATGGCTCATATGGATGTTCTTAATTAATATATCACTTGCTATTGCAAAAGTTTAGATCATTGGTGATGCTATTCATCTGTCATACTGTTTTTGTAACACATTACAGAGTTTTTCTCTGTGTTCTTATTTGTCTAGTCTAAAATTTTCTATTGAATTTTAGGACGTGTTCTATGGCGGGAAGAGGCCTCAGTGCTCTAGGGATTAATTTCCAAACTGTTCTTCATAATTAAAGGATTTTTTTGCTAAAGATGCTTCCTTCCAATTTTTAAATCTAAAGACAGTGTTGAATTCTTGACTGCATGTCTCTCAATTTGAAGAATCAGAAAGGATTCAGTTTTCTAAACTAGAAAGAGTCATCCAAATGTTTTTTCGATGGGATGAATAAATAATTATGCAATAACCAGTAGGTGGCAGTAACGTACTGGATTTTTATATATGTATGTTTTTTTTATCCACAGGAGAGGGATGCCTATCTGCCTTTAGCTGAGAGTGCTAGCAAGATGTACTTTATTATCTCTGACTTGTCCAAAATTAATAATATGTACCGCTTTAGTTTGGCGGCTTTCCTGCGGCTTTTCCAAAGGGCACTGCAAAGCGAGCAGGTATTTTCTCTTTTCTTGAAGCTGTTAGTGCTCCAGAAGAATTAATCTGCTTTGATCCTTGGAATTTGTTAGTTTCTCTGGAGTTTTTTTGAAAATAATGTATAATAATTTATGATGAAATGTATGATTAGTGATGCTAATCAACTGTTGTGCTTTAGATATTCAGAATACAGGCACATGGATTTTTTAATGATCTTACATTACATATAAATCATAAAATTGCTGTGCCACCTGAAAACAAATTAACTCTTATTTAACTCTTATAAACTCTTATAAACTTTACTGATGGCTTTATTTAAATAAATTAATGATCTAATCTGCAGATAACCCTAATACTATCAACAAGGGGTAGAATAAGAAAATACATATATTTTTACATAGTTCAGTTACCAGAAGGAAGATCAAAACTTTATCTACTTTTATATAGTTTGCAAGCATGCATGCAGCCTGTCTTGTTAAAAATGTATTTTTTACTTTTCTGTGTTCTAATGGCCAGTATGTTCTTCTCACTGAAGCACAGAATTACGGATTTATCCCTTGTCACCTCACTCTTTAGATCTAAAAACCCACGCTGAGTGACAATGCATTTTCATTTAATTCAGCATCTGCAAAATTCATCTTAGTTCTCTTTGTTTCCACTTTAAAAAGGCATTCACCAGCCTTTCATCATGTTGCTTTTGGATTCCCCTTTATTCTGACATCTGTGCTTACAGCTTTCCTTCAGCTCAAATCATTGCCAGGAACATGGTTCTGACTATGCGAACTTGCCCTCTTTAAAGTTCTTTAACTATTACTTCTTTTCCACAATATGAGCTTCTAACTTCTTGTTCTTACTTTCACACTCTTTCATAATTTCTCTTCTTCCTGCCTATTATGTTACCTATTTAAAGCTCAACTTCTGTTTTTGCCTTCTTTGCTTTCTTCCTTCTTTTCTTCTTCTCTATCCAGTTCTTTTTTCTCAAACTGTCTTTTAGACATGGGAAAGGTATTAGTCAAATCAGCTTGTGAATCCAAATTTGCCTCCTTTATAAACTCATCTCTTCAAATTCCATCATGATAGAAAGAAACTGGTTTTTGATAAATCTCATACTATCCATTACCTCCCTCACTCCCCCCCCCCTTCTTCTTCTCTCCTATATTTCTTTCAGTTTTCTCCTGTTATAATTAGTCTTTTAGTCTGTAAGCTTTGAAGGACAGGGTGTATTTTCTACTTTCTACAACATTTACTTCAGTTGGGCCAAATTTGGCTGCAAGTTTAGTAACTACACTTAACGTCAACATACCTGTTCAATAGCATTAAATACAGTAATTCAATACCTAACCAATTTTTTACCAAATAAAACTATGAGATTTCAAGGATATTAATGTTAGGAGAAGAAACTGTTATGTCACTCTCTACGTATTTGCCTTCTATATAATGTTGTATAATGTTCATAGTCAAAATATTCAAGGCCAAAGTATTCTTTTCTTAATGCTTCAGCCTGAACTTCTTATTTTATCATCTACTCATTGATAGCTGCAGCTGAGTTCAATAATATGTTTTTAGAATGAGTAAGTATCACATAGACTCCAGATTATTTGTGTCATTCTGCTGAAATATATGGCGTACATAAAAAGATTCTTACTTCCACATAAATTTTTGAAATCTAAACTTTCTTTTTAGGATTCAACTAATACTGAGGAAAGAATCAAGTCACTTATCGACTCATTGAAACATACAGTGTATGAATATGTTTGTCATTGTTTGTTTAAGGTGAGATTGTATTTTTTCTGGCTTTTATACGGTGCACTAGGTTTGAAAGTATTCTTTCAGCAACCAACACTTGATCTACTTCGAATAAGTAGTATTATGCCAGTACATACATAATACATGCAAAAAATTACACTTACAATATTTAACATGAAAAATGAGAAGGACTAAAAATTAGGATATGACAGAATTAAGGTTGCTTATGCACATTTCTCCACAGAGAAGTTTTCTAATTGACAAGGCTATTCTTAATCTAGTCCTATTTCTACTTCACCTCTGGCTCCTCATCTCTGCCTCATTCTGGCTTCATAGTCAGTCCCAGGCAGCACAGTCTCCTGAACACTTTTATTCTGTTTGCTCTGATTTCTAGCATTACTAAATATGAGTGTTTGACCTAGCTGTCATGATTAGGTTTTGTGTGATTATTTGTTCTTTTTTTTTGAAAAAATGGAAACAAAAAAAACATTGCAGTATTTCCCTTCCTCTTTTCATATCCTGCCCCAATCTCTACCAGCTAGCTTCTTTGTTTCTATCTGTTCCCCTGTTCCTCCATATAATCATAGGACCATAGAATAATGCCTAATGGCTTAGAGTGTCTACAATACTTCGCCATGAAGTAGGAGTTTAGATCACAGAATCATAGAATTGTTTGGGTTGGAAGGGACCTTCAAGATCATCTAGTTCCAACCCCTTTGCCATGACCAGAGACACCTCCCACTAGACCAGGTTGCTCAAAGCCCCATCCAGCCTGGCCTTGAACACTTCCAGGGATTGGGCCTCCACAACTTCTCTGGGCAACCTGTTCCAGTGCCTCACCACCCTCACAGTGAAAAATTTCTTCCTCATTCCTAATCTAAATTTACCCTTCTCTAGTTTGAAGCCACGTTCTTAATGTATTTCTTGTTTGCTCTGTATTTGAATCAGGTGGCTTTTCTCTTCTTGCTGTCTTGGTGAAAACCTAGCATAGATATGCCTTTCACTTTCAATTTTAATTTTTACTTTCACATAAGAGGAGGTGTTTGTCTCATAGGACCAGGCGGAAGAACAGTAGGTCTGCATAGATGATTTGAGCAGTAGTACAGATCATGCAAGTCCGGAGTTTGATCAGTGAGAATGGAGAAATCTTGGAAAATTTTGCAACACCTCCTCCCCTCTCCCCTCAGTCTAGCAACACTATATTGAGGATGCAGAGGTAGTAGTTATTTCTAAGGATTTTGTTTTATCAAAGTCCAAGAGGATTCTTATGAAATATGCTCATAATAATTAAATGTCTGTGTTTGAAGTCATGAGTATGCAAAGCCTTCCAATAAGTCATCACATCTTTTGAATATTGCAAGGCAGCTATTTTTATATATCAAAAAGATTAAAGATTTCGAAAGCATGGCACAGAGAGGAGATTTCTAGTAGGAAAGATTTTCACTGTGAATGGTCAGATTGGAGTTTAGAAAACACTGAAAGTGCAAGTGTTACTGTACACCTTCAGCCTAATGGTCCGTCTGGCTTAGTATCGTGTTCTGATAGTGGAGAGAACACATAAGCTCCTCACGCCATCAGCAGTCCACTGCTAATTCTGCTTTTTATCCATGCAAATATTTAAAGACGCCTGTGGCAGTGAGGCTTTACTAGTGTCTTCATAAATGCTATAGCTGATACAAGTTTATACCTTTTTAACCGTGTTAGAATTGGGAAGGATGGTTTTGTTTGTCTGTCTGTGGTTAATATTTATGTTTGTGTGTACGTAGACTTCATGTGTGCTGGTAAATGAAATGGTGCCGAGACATTTTCCTGAGCACTGGAACTGGCCCACCTGTCCTGTTAATTTGCCAAAATAGTTGCTGTCACAGGTTTGGCCTGGGCCACTTAGTGTTCTTCCAAACAATCCCCATTCAGGTTTTGGACACTAAATCATCCAGGGAGCATTCTAATAGGCAGTTTGGATTTGCTTGCAGACCTTCTCTGAGAGGATGAAAGAGTTGAGTGATGTGGACTTCAGCCATTCCACGGTTGAGGTTGTTCTCAGTGTCATATGATGTTCATGGATGTATTTTATTTATCTGTACAAAGAGAACTTCAGTGCTTTGCACAGTTTGACCCTGATTCCTAGTTTGAGCCTGTTTACCCTCCAGTCCTACCCCTGTAACAAACCCAATATTAAATACATGCAAAAATAAAATATAATGTCCTTTATTTCATCTAATTGTGTCCTTGGGATACTTTGTACCATATGGTTTTGCAACTGAAACAATTAATAAAATGAAACTGTTTAAAGCAGCAAACAACAACTTTATGTATCAGTATCCATGGAGATACAAATTATGCCGAGAGTTTGTTGTGGCTGCCATCACGCATTTCTGCAGTTACCCAAATTCAGTTTAAAGCAGCTGTGGCTCATATGAATTGAGTTATATATAGCCTCTTGGTAGTTTCCAAGGTCAGTCATTCCAAGGGCAATTAAAACCAGTAAGGTTATAGTCTCCAAGCCACATGTGTCCCTTTAGTCAGTCAACCGTAATTCTGGAACCTAATCACCAGTTAAATTATTAAATAATACATCTGTATTATTTGAAATACAGATGCAGTTGACGTTACTTTTACTGCACATGAGGACAATTCCCATAGATGAGGAACATTTTGAACACCCTTACTCCATATTTTTGTTCTGTGATGTTCTTATATCTGTCTGTTTCTGAGTTGATGTCTCAGGCTTGTAAAAAGGCATCTGTTTAAGAAAACTAATAATAAAAAGAAAACAAAAATAATTTGGCCCTCATGTAATTTTGGCCTCAAAAATATAATAGATATCGAGATAAGAAAGCCAGTATTAGTCTAACAGTTCATCTTATACCTTATAACATGTACATAATATTTCCTAGAGTATGCTTTGTCATATTTGGTCCTGCCTCTTCTGAAAAGTCCCATGAAATGAATTTTTCAGTAGTATTCTTGGTAATTTAATATTCTTCAGAGTGATAATTCTCTGAAGCTAAGGACAATTAGGCTGTGAATTTGAGGTACACATAAGGCATGTATGTGGGAAACCACGGCATGGAAAATTCAAACAACGTTGTAAAGAATAGAATCGATTTCTCTAGGAGTGCAGGTGTGTTGTGTTAATCAGGTGGCTGAGATGGCTATGCTTTACAGACTTAACCCAATCCCATGCATCTTTTTTTTTCCTTCTGTTCTTCCCTTTTACTCGTGCTTTATGCTTTTTAATTGTGTTTTGCTTTCTTGAAAGGAAAAGAAGAGGTGCCACCTTCCTTATGCTTGAAATTTTAATGAGAGAAAATATGTCTGTATCTTCTATTGGCTGGTAAAATACATGTTCCAGATTACAGTGAGACTTTGAAAATTGGGGGCCTCAATCTGGGTTTATGAGTGCTCCTGATTTTCGAGAGTACCAACTTCCAGTTTTTCACATTGACTTCATTACATAGTAATCTCTGCTTTCCAGCACAGCTTTGGTAAAACACATCTGTCAAAGTTTGTGTGTATGGAAATAGGAATCCCAGTTTTAACAAGCCAATATTCTTTTAAAAAATACTGTTTTGAATGTTTGCATGGTTTATTCTATGGCTTCAGTAAATCCTTATTCTTGGTTTGTTGCTCCGGTGCTCAGAAACCGGTTGAAATTCAAGTGATGCAACAGACCCAGGAAAAAGTCAGAAGGTTACAGTTGTTTTTTTTTTTTTCTAAAAATATCCTGTTTTAAAAAATTGCAATAAGAAGATTTCAGGCAATTCTTATGCACAGTTTAAAACATAATGGATTCTGTTCGGTATGTTTGCTTTATTACAAGTACCTGTTTTTTCTTCTTCACTTGAATTTAGATGTACTTAGATACAGGGTTTGGGTTGGTGTTTGTCTCTAAGTTGCAGAGGTATGTAGCAATTTTGAATTAGGATACACGTCATAAAATCACTACTATGGAATTGGAGGTGTTTTATTAATGAAATTTTGTTACTTGTACAAAAGCAGAAAGGTGACTTTTGTTGAACATATAAATACCTTTTTACTGCTTTTATTTCAGGCTGATCAGCTAATGTTTGCTCTACATTTTGTACGAGGAATGCACCCTGAACTTTTTCAAGAGAATGTAAGTGCTAGAGGAGAAAATGCCTCAGTGATTTACTTAGACTTAATATGAAGAGTAAGTAAGTAGATAAAAAGGTTTTGTCAGTACGTTTAGGACCTGGGGTTTTACATTTATATGCTACTATTTTTCTATGGTAGTTACTTTTGGATGTTAACATTATATTTATTATGTTCAAAGTGAAGATTACCATGAGACAGGTAGGTAAACGGTTGCCTTTTAAGTAAGAGTCTGAAAAAGATGTTTATGGAGGGTTCTTGCGTTTTTTTTGCAGGCACTGTATCAATCTTTCCCACCACCATGTGGCTAGACATTTATCCATCCTTCCAGTTAAATACGGATATTCCTTTATAAGTGAAGTGGTGGATACACGCCTGTTTCACTGTGACTGAGGGTTGCTTGCGTGTTGTGCCTTGGTACTGAAATGCAGAAAAGGAGTGCAAGACCTAGGGAGAAATTAAGTAAATGTCTGATTCTGAAACCTAAAGTTGGAGACACTTAAAGCAAAGTCTGCCTGGAAGGTGAAGTAATGAAGTTGTCTTTGGTGTATTTCAGCCATTGATTCTTCATTGTCTAAGAAATCCCTGGGCCAGTGATCATTAATGTCCCCATTTGCAACAGTGTCTTCAGGAGTGCACTGTACAGTGTCCTTCTTGTATGTCGTTCTCTGGCCACATAAGTGGCCTATCTTTGAGAGGAATGATGAACTCATCCTGGAGGGGTTTATATTTTTGGTAGCATAGTAGGATGCAGTTGATATAGGTTCAAACCACATTTAATAAAAATGCCTTCCCATTCAGTTCCCAGGCAAGTGCTGCATTATTAGCATATTCACAGAAAATTGAGAGATGTCACATGACGTTTTTGACAGTGGTCTGAATGAGGCCTGATCCGAAATTGCCTAATTTATAGGGACTTTACCTGTTGTTTAGAGGCTACCCTGTTCCAAACAAAATTGCAGCAGACCTTAAGTACTGCTAACCCTTATTTCCGTGGGGCAGCGCACATCTCGGTAATGGCATGTTCCTCTCTTTGGGTGTAAGATAATGCTTTTGCCCAACATGGAGGTTCATAGTGAATTTACGTGTTTCTGGTAAAGTGGTACTTTTAGTGGTGATTGAATTGGTAACTGAAATTTAAACACCTGTTAAAATTAATCTGAGCAGGTTATTCTAGACTGTCTTTGTAGGAAACAGGAAAAAAACAGACCTATCAAAGAAGCAATCAGTTTCATCGTAAATGAATTTTGTAGAATAGGTCAGATGGTTAACTGCTAAAACTCCTTACTTCTCTCTATTGCCCTTACAGGCAGACTAGGCTAGCTGGCTGAGATTCCAAAGTTATAGTTGTCTGTAGTGTAGTGAAACTAATCTTATTAAGTCTGCCTGCAGTAGAACAACATGCGCAATTGACTCAATACAGTTGCTTAAACATGGCTGATTAGCGTGAGTCAAGACACATTTAATTATCTAAAATACCTACATGGCATGGAGCGACAAAGCTATGGCTTTCTGTACTAGAAGCTGGAGACCAGAAGGAGTATCAAATGATAGTAGATGTCAGTTCGCTAAAGGAGAGTCCATTATAGGGTTAAAGGTAAACTACATTTGAAGGAAGTTATGGAACTTGATCATATGAACTATGTGGCTTTAAGGTACAAAGTTTAAGAAAGGTTGGGTGAAACTTTTTGATGTTATGAATGCAATGTTGTTTTATTGCAGACATATGCATTGACCACGTGAAATCCCACAGTCTTTCAGCAATGAAACTGCTTGATAAAAATAACTCAAATTAATCTTGTTAGTAGAGGCATACCCTGGCTCCTCTTCATTATTAGAACTTTCCTAATGCATCTTTATTATTTCTATTCAGCTTCTGAAAATATCTTGCTTTATCGTTCTAAGTCCTTGAGTTTATAAAGTCATGAAGGCAGCAACTTACAAATAGTTTTCTGACTAAATGAAAGCCTGGCTGCCTCAGCTTCTTAAGTATTTGTGAGTACTGCTTTATGTGTTTGTTGCTATTGTTTAGCATCCATTTCCGTCAGCTAATTAGAGCTCCTAACCAGCTTAATCTAGGTTATGTATAATGCGTGTTCCTGCACTATCTGAATAATCAAGAGTTAAACCAGGCAAATAATATCAATAATTTTCTTACTTCTCTGAAAGGTAGAAGTTATTTTAATTAACTTGTTAAGAAAAGAGTACTTGTGCAAGATATTTGTTGAGGAAAATGAAGCTGAAGTGGTTATTCTTTTAAAGTTATTTCTCTTACAGCTTTTAATGAGATGAGGCTAGAAGTCGCTTATTATGCTGCTAGAGAATTTACTGTTTTAAGTCCCTGTCTCCAAGGAGTTCAACCATCTGCACTTATGAATTTTTTGCATAGCGATGAGAAATGTATAGTACAACTTCAGCATTATGCTATAGCGTGCCTTGGCTCTCAGGAGAGACATTCTCTATCTGAATCAACAGGAGAGACATTCTCTATCTGAATCAATATGTATAGATTTTTCTGAGGTAGTTTTACATGTCTCTACATATTATACTTCTGCTTTTCTTCTTAAAAATACTACACGATTTCTGGTTTTAAAAATGGGGAGCCTTCATGTATTTTTCTGTGCAGGAGCATTTTCCTTGTAATTGGGAGAGGAGCATCAGTTTTTAACTGAAAGAGAGAGTTGTTTCAAGACTCAGCTAGATTGATGGGTGCAAAAGGCTATGCTGTGGTCTGTATCAGAGTGATACTAGTTGATTGACTTTTTCATTTGAAATGTCGCTATTGTGTTTAACAATAAAAAAACTCTTTATCATAGAATTATAGATACTGATTATGTAAAATTTCAATACGTATGAAGATTTTTTAGTATATTTCTTACCACCTCTAAATATAGGATTAATGCCATTTCTGTATGTTTTTAAATACTTATCTAATCTGTCTTAAAATGATTAAAGGGTGTCTTCCTGGATACAAATACCAGGTCTAAAAGATTTAATCCTAAATAAATTCAACTTACATTTCACTTCCTTAATGCAACCACAGTATTCATAATACCAGTTATTATATTAAGTATGCCTCCTGTTCTAATAACTGCATCTTTCGGATACTATAACATGAAACACTGTTGAAACATGGATTCTGCAGTTACCCGTTCTATGTGGGCTGCTGATGCCCTGTCAGGCAGTACGTATTTCCTGGCCAGCCATGTCTGTTTGTGCTAGTCTGTAGTTAGGCAGTCTGGATGGGAGCTGTGGGTGCTCTGCAGTCACTAAGCATGGGTTCTGCAAAAGGAACTGCATAGTGGTAGTATTACCTAGAGTTTTAAAAATATCTTAAAACTCTTTCAGAATCAAGGCTTAATTTGTTTATCTTCCTGTTTTGCCTACATGCTACTATGTATTAATCTTTATTCTTAAAGATGTCTAGTGACTTAGATCTGAGTCGTTCATTTATTCCCCCTAGGAATGGGAGACTTTTACAGGTGTGATCATTGGAGATACCATAAGAAAATCAGTAAGCTACTTTTACTTGTGTATTTTGAAATAAGGAACATTTACTTAAATCCTGAGAAGTTAAAGTTGTATTCTTACTGTATTGTTTAATTAATTGTATTCATACATTAAAAGAACAAACAACTTCTTACATAGTCATTTAAAAATATAAAAACTTTCTGAACCTGGCATTGCATTTTCTAATGTGCATAACTTTTTGCCTGTGTTGTTTTTTTTTTTTTTCTTTTCCTGTTACCAGGATTGCAAATTGTTATTTCAGTGGTGTGTCTGAGAAGGTTTTAAGCCCTCTTATGTAACTAAAATCAGTGTTTTGGAATCCTTCTTTCTCCCGGTATCATATAAGAGCTGTACTTTTTGTATGGATTGATGAAATTGTCCACACACTTTGCTAACTTTGACATGCTTTTTTCCCCAGCCTCAGAGTTCTAATTCTGGAGGTGTATTTATGTATTTCCCTAGGTGACAGAGCTAGCTTAAGAAGCTTCTGTTGCATGTCTGTCCAATCACGCTGCAGTTTACTAAATGTCCGTCAGTTCTATTGAATCTGTATACTTTCAAAATAACCTTCCAGTAGAAAAGGGTAGAGAAAAAAGCTAAGCTTTCCGTAGTCTTATCCATTATAGCCCTTCTTTGAACCAAATATTTTGACAAAGGTTTTGAAAGGAGTTTTTAGGAAACACAAGCCCAATCAGGAATCATGAGCTCAGTCTTCCCTCTTCTTTTGCTAATCTCCTCCTCTCCTCCATTCAGGGTCAGGCTAGCTCATTTCCATCGGGTTTAGCTGCAGTTTTCATCATTCACAATTACTTTTAACCTTTAGCCTTTTTTAGATATGTCAGGGTATCTCGTACATTCAGTGGTACAAGACAATGACCAGTGTGAATAGCTTGTTTTTAGAATATCCATGACACCAGTTGTGTTCACATGCATGCCATGACAGGCAAGTCACTGAAAACAATGTATTACTCAGGTTTTCTTACTTAGGCAGCTGGTTGCTAAAAGATCCTTAAATTCCCAGTTTCTCTAGCCCTTAGATGACTACAGGTTTTGCATTTCAGTGTGAGTATAGACATCCCTCTCCATCTCTATGGAATCTTTATAATTCAATTAAATGTCAGTGAACTTGGTAACTGTTAAGTGTTTTCTTGCTGTAGGTAATTTTCAAGCTATGTGAGATCTGATTGCATAACGGAATTTAACACCAGTTAAAGTTAAACACCACCTCTACCCCAACTAACACACAACCCATAGATTTTTGGAAAGATTGTGGACATATGTGATTCAACCCCAATTCTAACTGAAATGTATATTGCAGACCCATCTCAAGTTTATTCCTACACTTGCTTCCAGGTTTCCTGCTTTTGCTCTTTCTCAGACTTCGTAACTCATGGCTGAGACATCCTTTCACAAGAAAGCTTTCTGTTTTTCTGCTGAACATTTGAGGTTGCTCTTGGAGTTGCTTAATGGTTGAGAGATCCAAGGACATTTCCATACAGAGACTGTCAGACTGGTTAATGGGCACTATAAGATTTTTTATAAAAAATTATATAGTGAATACGGAGATTCTACAGGAGCTTAAGCTATGTTGTTCATCCTTAGAATTTCCTTCGTCACCAGCATCTAAGGAGCAGAAAAATAGAGCTGTGGCCAAACTTTACCAGCACAGAGATGTCCAGAAGTGATACTTTGCCTTGTCAATTACCCCTGAACTGCCCTTTGTGTGAAGAACCATCTTATTCATGGTTGTGAATATGTGCAGTAGAGTTATTTTTTGAAGTCATTTGCTCAGAGTGCATATGCTAATAGCCAGTCATTTGGGTCACTTGTTTTTAATGGAAAAGAAAACTGCTTAGAGTTGAGTGTGCCATACAGATATTCTAAATGATATTTTCAGGCTCAAGTGTTTAAGCAAATGTTAACGTGAACAGTATATCTCAAATTTTAATCGTTGGTAGGTTTTGCTTTGCTATGGCATTTATGAACTTAGCAAAATACCACAGAAAGATTCCTGTTGTGAATGCTATTTTCATTAAAAACATGGATTTCACGATCTTACTACTGAATAGAGTGTTTCACAAAAAGTTGTGTAACTTACATGTGTAATGTAACTTGCTTCAATAAGGATTCACAAAGAAGTGTTCGTGACCAGATTCCCTCTTGGATAGAACAGGATCGAGCCTGGGCAGTAGCATCTTTGAAGGTATGCATCATGTGGTGGGTTGAATTTAACTTAAAAGGCCTTTGGTTTTACCAAATAGTAATTTGGACTTGAATACTCAAATATGTATTTGTCAGATGGAAGTATTTTGTTATTTTAAACTGTTTATTCTATCTTCCAGAAACCATAGCTTAGTATATACCCACTTGGAAAAAAAACGTAGGTTTTTGAAATATAATCCAATTTTTCTGAGCCTTTTCATGTACGTCTCTACCCCATCTAACAATGAATATCAATGCATGTGAATGAACCTATAATCTTACTGAGATTAGAAAATACTGTAAGCCTACCCAAGGTACTACAATTTCTATACCTAGAAAAAACATACAGAGGAAAAATTGCAAAGAATATTTAAGTTAAAGGTTTCTTTTATGTAATGAGTTTTACAACCCACTTCATATTCTATTAAAAACCATAAACTGTTAATTGGGAAAGTAGTTCTCTACTTACCAGATTTCCATGCACACCTTTAAAGGTATTTCAGAGTTTGTTATTGCTCAGGTCAAGTGATTTTAAACTAAAATAAAAAACACTTTCTTGCTTTGATTCATCCTACACAGTCAATGAAGAAATAAGTCCTCTGATCCTGAAGGGAACTAAATGAAAATTGTAGTCCTTGAAATTCTATCTTACGCTCTTCTCCTGCACGTAGCTCAGCAACAAAAAGGAAAACCTTGATCAGTCTTTGGCAAGGACTCTTGCTGCTAAGTCCGGAGTTCATTATTTTTCATTTTTCTTCACCAGGGATCAGGAACAATGGCAATAATGGTGTGGCAAGCATGATTGTTAGGGGGTTAAGAAAACACAGAGAAAGTGAGTAACTGGGTGAATCAGTAGTATGTACTGATAGAAGAAGAACCTGGTCATGATTAAAGAAGGGACTATAATTGAGCGGAGCCTAAAGTTTAAAAACAAAGAACCTAGAAATAGAGCAAATACAGACTTAGCATTTCCAGGGAATAGGTAAATAAATGGTAAATTTTAAAACCTACCCTTTTCTTCTTTAAGTCTGAGGAAAAAATTGAATTACGTGATTGACAGTGATATGCACAAGTATTTACAGGTTTAGGGTCATAGTTGTATTTGGAAATTAATTAAAATGTACAATATCCAAATGGATATTCTTTATTGGTAAATATGCATTATTTGTTTTGTAGATTTCTCTCCCAGGTCTCTATCAGACACTTTGCTTTGAAGATGAAGGTCTGTGGCACACTTTTTCTCGGAGCTCTGTGTGTGAGCAAGAATTTCCATCTACTATTGTAAAAAGAATTTCCTTATTCCAGCAGGTAATCTTTTCATATTTAATTATTTTAAAATAATTATGAGTTCAGCATTGAAAATAATTTTTACGTCCTGAGAATTTAGGCTTCAGGCCTGGTTGAATTATAATCAGTGGCAGTATCTACATTGTCTTACAGCTTAACTAGTTTATTTAATCTAAGGATTTTTCTTTCCATAATACGTATTTAGTTCTCTCTTGTCTGAGTCTTTTTTGTATTAACTTATTGACTGCACGTGACCATACCGTGTAAGGTAACAAGCTCTTTATTAATATTCACAGAATTAATTTTATGAATAGGTATTAAAATTCTTTCATGGTTGCTTTGTTACTGCAGAACTTGTCAGCTTGTTGAACGTCATTAATTTAGTTCAACATTAAATGCGCAAACTCACACATCTTACTGAAAACCACAAAATGCAGTAGCAGCCACTGCTTTTTAGAATAGTAGTCACAAAATACTACTCTTCCTGAAAGCTTGGTGATTAAAGAACTCACCAAGAATGTCGTAGAGGCAAATTCCTTCGTCTTCCTGGGGATCCTTCTCCTCTGGAAGAGAACAATGTCACCCCTCTTGTGTTTATGGAAAAAAAGGATGTCATTACTTACTTTCAAATGATGCTGTGATTTTTCATTTGAAGTCACTTCATATAAAATGAAGGCCAATCCAAAGAAGGAATGGGGTATAAGACAATGTAGTTTCATGCTGGTTGGCTCTTAGGGGGTCTCTATGTGGAGTTTTTGTGGAGGAGAATTTCTAAAATAGCATCCGTGGAATTTAGGAACAAACTGTTTTGGAAAGGAATTTGTCTGAGTCGTGTTTGATTTGATGAAATGCAGAAGAGCAATTCTTATGTGTGCAATATATTGTCACAAAATTTCTTCATTTATAGGAAAACAAACCTAGAGTGATCAGCATAATACATATCTAGTTCCTTGCATAAAAAGTGTTAAGAAGTTTCTGTTGATGAAATATACAGAAACTACCTGGTTAGATTTATATGCCACTCATCAGTTTCTTTCAAACTGTTAAACTTAAAAACAGTGCATTAGCGCTCAGTGTAATCTCAAGCTTAAAAAGTAGTACTTTCTTAAAAATGTAATGAAGTTAATTTTTTTCTCCAAAACTAACAACAGATATTCCACGCTTGGAAACTGGAATCTAATAGAAGGTTCAGAATTGTGGTTTACAGGTCTGCAAGTAAGGGGGTAGGAGAAGGGGTGGTGATTTTAACAAATAATTTCTGCTGAAGTTGCAGTAGTTGCCTGCACTGAACATTTGCAGGAAGTTAACTGAAAAAGGGGCAGCTGGTAGGGAAACTGCTAATGTAGTTTGTGTCTGAATTGATTAGCTGTTCATGTTCTGTAGTCTTTTGAAGAACAGTAAAAACATCTGCATAACTAGGACGTTTGAAAATCATAATGTCTCAGAAAAAAGAAGTTAGATTTAAAACTCTAAAGGTGTGATTAAACAAAGGAAATTGTTTTAAAACTGATTATTTTACTGTATTACTGCACTGAAATCAGAAACATTAGTATTCCAGTTAGGAAGTTACTGCCTAAATACGTGTATAGAATTTAGATTACCGGTATAAAGCCAAGTTTGCTTTCTGTCATTCTAGCTACCTTTTTTCTAAAACATTGTAGAAAAACTTCCAGCTTACAAATAGACATTAGATGTAGATCTATCTTCTGATTCTGTTGTTAGGACAAGCTACTTCCAAAAGAACAATTACATTATATTATTTTGGAAAGGAATGAATAGATAGCTCTATATAGTCAGAGAAAATAACTTTGTTTTAAAGAGTTTAAAGACCTCAGCCTTCTTAGAAAACTCTTGCTTTTTAAATTGTCACAATATACTTTTCTAAACTCACCTCCTCTGAATATATTTTGTTCTAAGGTACTTGTGGTCCAGGCTGTCAGACCAGACAGGCTACAGAGTGCCATGGCTCTTTTTGCCTGTAAAACCCTAGGTAAGTTAATTTTTCATCAGGGTGTTTCCACACAACAACGAAATATTTTTTTGTCCTATGTTTCTCTTTTCTTTTGTAGTTCTTATGGAATCCTTAAGTTTTAGGTTTTGAAAATACACTGTAAATGGATTTGCTGGTTTTGTTCTTGCAAAGTATAGTTAAAAAGTGCTTTTAAAATGGTTTGGCTTATGCTGTGTAGCAATTTAAATTATAATAAAAGATCTGTCAGATTCTTCGTGAACACTGGAGTAATTAAGAAAGGGGGATAGCTGGTTTTCTGTAAGTTTTACACGGTAACATTTTCCCTAAGGTACAAATTTTCCAAAAAGATTATTTCATTTAATATCTGTTACCATTTAAAAGCCATTAGGTTTCAGATTTTGTAAATTGGATCTCAAAAGATTGTTTCATATTTTCAGTCATTTTAGTCAGTCTGTTGGACTGTAATACAATTTTTACTGTCTGTTTAGAAATACACATGATTTAGAGTGAATCAGTGCTATGTTTGTCTATTGGTTCTGGTCTGTCTGTTTCCTCTCTGAGGTCTATTGTATCCAAAGTTTGGGATTTATATTCCAAATAATCTTAAAATGGCAATACAGCACACCAAAGCCTTCCTTTAGTTTTTAGAAGTTAATGGCAATACACATGGGGAAGATGAATTAGGAGTGTCTCATTGGGGTGGACACTATAGTTTTAAAAGTCATCCTCTGCACTACGGAGGGACAAGGAAGAACTTGTTGGTTTTAGGGTGGTACAGTGTCAGGACAAAGGTGAGGTTAACAGAAGGGAAAGAATCTAGGTTTAAAGACATTAAATATAAGTGGCAAAAGGCTGGTTTTAATGTGGTAGAAAATGAAAATTGAGTCATAGGCTGCCAAGGTGATACGGCTGGACTTAAATTTCCAGTACTTGTGAAGATCTGCAGCTCGAGAGGGGAGAGATTTTTCATGATAATGCAATAGATGGGTTATATATTAAAAATAGCGACTGTGGTAATTCTAAGTTCTTGAAATACATGTCATTTCTTATTAGTGTAAGATTAAGTATAAATTTAAGTCTCTGATTCTTGGATTTTTAATGGCATTTGTGCGAGGGTTTGTCTTCCTCTTTATGCTCTGTCTGTGGCCATTATTTGTTGGTCAGAATTGGTTCCATGTCTGCCACCAAGCGCGGTATTTCCAGGAGTAAGGTTAGCCTGCTCTGTCAAACATTATCAGTAGATAGCGAGGGCACTTTCATCATGGAGAGTGTACAGGTCCCACACTGACGATGTCCCTCCCTGTTGGAATCAAACGACAAGTGCAATCCTGCAGTACGTGCGGCTCAAAGTCCTGCAGAGACCTGAATTCAGAGGAAGTTTATGCACCCACTTACTGTCTTCCAAAACTTAATGGATTTTATAAATTGGTTAGGTCTATCTTGATAGAAGTTCCTTGGACGCATTCCACAAGGGAATGGTTTTTGGTGAATGAAACTACAGCCTCACTGAGGAAGGCAGCATCCCATTGACTCCATTTGTGGGCAAGGTTTCACCCACAGATTTTTCATGCGTATCAGTGAGATTTTATTTTGAGATCATGTTGTAAATCATGACTAGCGCTTTCCAACTAATAAAAGGGGTCATGCTTATATAAATGTTTTTTTCATACTTTTTTCTACTGTGTCTTTTTCAGGGTCCTTGGCCTGAAACTTCTTAAGCAAACTTTCACTTAGTTCAGAAGGGAACTGTTAAATTTCCAATCTCCTTTAGCTGTTTTCCTGTGAGAAAAATGAGTTCCAAAAGAGCTGTAATAGCCCACAAGAAAGCTGTCCACTTCTGTTTTATCCAGATATGATGTTTTTTCCTTTCTTCATCTTTAACATATATTTTTAAAATTATGGATGAAGAGAGATTAAAATAATTTCTTTTGAAGATAAAGTTCATAAGAATTTTCTAAAAATGTATTTTTTGGTGACCCAAAGTATGCTTTTTTTTATTTATTTTACTTGTGAAATGTACCGCGTTAGCAAAAATCATATTAACAATATACTCCCAATTCATTTGGTATAGCTCATGGAGTTGGGTTTTTTTCATATCTGCTTTTTGAGTTGACGTAGTTTTTTGACTCTGGCTACATCAGAAATGGTATTTAAAGAGGCTTGATTTTAATTACCTACATTTTCATATTCTTCAAGAAGGCAGTAGAGATATGAAGAAAGAAAATCAGTGCAGGCTAAACAAGTCTGTATTCTATTACCAGAGGCCATTTTCTGTAAAGTCGACCAGAGCTCTCATGGTCACATTGCATCTAGGTGAAAATAAAATTATTTGCCAAAATAAAAAAAAAAGAGTCGTCTCCTGCTTTCTGTATTGGAATTGAGAATAGTAATTATACACTTACTGATATTTTTGTACATCATTTCTCTGTGTACAGATCAACAACAGAAGGAATTTTAACAAGCATTTTGAGTTCGAGTTCCAGCTTGTGAATTGGTTTAATTGCATTGACTTTAGTAGAGACATTTTGTGAAGAGTTCTTCATTGATTTTATGAAAGCTTCATCAGTTTATAAAAACGTGTAGTTTGCATCCTCTGCCAAACTATGTATTTATATGACAGGTCTTTCTTTTTTTCCCTTGGATTCTCCCTCCCCACCCCCAAGACATTTTCTGAAAAGTTATTTGCTCTCACATACATGCTTTTTCTTCTGATGTCAGGATGTCAGTTTGGATAGCAAGATTTGAGAAATTCTGTCCGAATACAACATGGAGGCAGAAAACTATGTCACGAATTCCCAGTCTGACTGCATAGTTATTAACTGGAATATGAGCGCTTATTGATTTACCCTGAAAACACTGGGGTCCTTTTTTCAGTTTTCTAAACATAATCCTGGCTGTAGCTTTAATTCTAATGGCCAGGAATAGACAGGGCTGTATTGTAGTTTTTCTGTATTTCACTTCTGTTGAGCTTCCCTAAAAAACCCCCTACGTTCAGCATAGCTATGGTTTTTCTAAACATTGTGTCCAAATTTCTAGAAAACCAAACTGCCTTATGGAAGAAACTCCGCATATGGAGGAACTCTTTATGGAAGGAAACTTACTCTGTATTAATTATCTAAAAGCCTCTCAAGAGTGCTACAATATATTTGGCTAGGCAGTTACTCATTTACAATTGCACCTCTTTTAAATTAGCATCATTACCGTAAATATGTTATTATGATAACTTCATTTGCAGGTGTACACACATTTGTCTATTGCCCAATCATAGCTTTCTTTTTCTATTCCCCAGTTAATATAAGGCCAAGCGGTAGTCCCCATTTAAAACAGAGTTATGTAAGATAACAAAACTTCTAATCAATTAAGCTTCTCAGGAATCTGTGTGCCTTCTGCTTGCACTGCTAACAATAATAATAGAGCCAACAGTCTCTGGTTTATCTTGATGATGGTGTATTCCATGCACCAAGCAAAGCAGGCTTAGGAATAGGAACTTAAGAATGGTTGATAAGTGAAGAGAGGTCTGTCTAGCATGTTACTGTCTTTGTCAATGACAAATAATAAAAGTCAAGGCAAGTGTATATAAGAACATCACAAGCCTATAGTGAAACCTTTTGCAGTGACCAGTGCTTCGTGTCTCCAGGGTTTCTCAACTGGAAGTAATAACACAGTCCTTAAAAGAAAGGGGGACTACAGGAAGGATGTGGACAAACTTATTCGCAGGGCCTATTACAATAGGACAAGGGGTAATGGCTTTAAACTAAAAGAGGTTAGATTCAGACTAGACAGAAGGAAGAAATTTTTTATGCTGAGGGTGGTGAAACACTGGTACAGGTTGTCCAGAGAGGTGTTAGCTGCCCCGTCCCTGGAAACATTCAAGGTGACGTTGGACGGGGCTCTGAGCAACCTGATCAAGTTGAAGCTGTCCCTACTCGTTGCAGGGGGGTGGTACTAGATGACCTCTAAAGGTTTCTTCCAACACAAACTATTCTATGATTCTCCTTCTATGACTTTGTATATCTGTTTTGCATTTCCATGTAATAACAAATATCTGTAGCATTGCATGATGCCCATTCCACAGTGTTAATTAATGGTCAGAAAGATCTCTGTTTGGTTTTTGTGTCCTTGCTATCTGTTGACTTCAACAGATATTTTTAGTCCTGTATCTTTCATAGGATTTGAAACAGTAGTGAAGATTTTTAAAATTATTTTCATCACTGAAATAAAAGTTAATAGAAATGAAAATATACCTCTCCAAGACTTCACTTTTTATCAAATCTCGATTGAAAATTTGGTGTTAAGATTCTCAATATGTCTTTATTGCTTATGTGGATAGTGATTAAATTCTAATCATGCTTTATGTAACATTCTAATATTTATATGAAATTAAGATGGAAACATATTTTGATACTTCAACAGGGAAATACAGTTACAGTGAACACAACTCAATAGAGCGGGATTTGATGAGATGAAACTTGTTTAAGGTGCAAGACAGTGGTTCATAGCCCAAATACCAGAATGCATCTTCCTTGTGGTCCTCATCCACAAAAATAAATGTTTGATGTTGGATTTTCTAATTATAGGCATAATACTGTCATCCATTTTCAGCATTGTAAGCTCTCTTTCATAAAAACTAGCTAAAATAAACTTTCTTACCTGAGAGAATGACATCATGTTCTACTTCTTGATATTTTTCTTTTACTGCTTAGAGTGAATCAAGTAGCTTGAATTATGGCTGCAGTTGAAAAAACCCAAACCAGTCTTTCTCTGTGTATCAAGTTTCATTTTTTTCTTAGCTAATTTGTCTGTTTTCTTTTTTTCTCCCCTCCCTGCTAATAGCCTAGCTATTTCCATTTATTATGTTAGTGAAGGGTATGTTAAATGTGGAGTAGCTTGTATTTGTGATAAATGTTACTGTAAGTTTGGATTGGAGGGATGACTAGAAAGCTAGTATGCTGGGCAGCTTCCATTCAAAGTGTAAGCTTTCTTCAGGCCTTCTGAAAATGCATCCAGATTTGGCCAATACAGGATTTGTTAAAAAGCAACTTGCAGATGTTTGTCAGATATTTTTCAGATTCCAACAGTTAAGAGTCCCTGAAGAGTCTTCCTCACTGAGCATGGTTCAGTCCAGCACTGAAGAGCCCTACTTTAATTTCAGTGTCATTTTATGGATCTTCTAGGGTTTAGGGTTTATTGGCAGTGAGCAGCAGAACTCATCAAGGGAGCTGCCCGTATGAATTGCCTTACGGCCTTAGTTTATAGATTTATCTCTGCTTCTATTATCTCTACACGCCCAGTGAATGTAAAATGAAAATATTTTCCAATATTAGTCTCATTTAATTAATTTTTTTTAAAGCATTTTGATTGTTAGTGATTTTATCTGTTTAGTTACATCGGTTAGAGTCTCTGTACACATATATGCAGAGAACCCGGATCTCATACTAACCTTTGCCAGTCTGACATGTTATATTCAAATTACTAGGTTTGTTCTATGTGGAGATAATAGCTCAAGTCTGAAAACAGGCTGTACCCTCAAGGAAATGTGTATTGCATCTTTTAGTAGGTGTGGCATAGATGTCACTGATTTGAGCTCTTCTGTCTTGTTTTATGTTGTGATTTCCCAATGCACCTAACACCACTATTTAAAGACCAGTCTAAAGATGCATTGAAAATATTTGGTTAACACTGTTTGAGTTTATGTTACACTTATACACTTAGCTTTGGGCTTGTGTATAAATGCCTTGGCTATACTAGGTCAACATTCTAAGCATTTAAGTTGTATATTAAGCAAATAATAGGCTAAAGTAATTGTAGTACCAAGAATTGTTTAAAGTCATTGTCTCATACAGGAGAGAAGTTCTGCATGTGGACATACACACTGCAATTAGTTTTAGCAAATAGCACAGCTTCTCCTATTCTTATATTCCAGCTCTTTTTGCATGTTTTCTTGAAGACTACACTCTAAGTAAAGATTGCAGCGAGGCACCATTTTGGTGCTTGTGTCTTTTTCTTATCAATATAGGGTGCCTTCTACCTGTGTATTTTAAGGATTTTTTTTGTCATTGTAGGGCCAGATTTATAGTCTCCATTGAACAGAACTTTGGCAGCCAGATGACCTCTAAAGTGCTTAATGAAGCACTCCATGCTGTGTAGTCACTTTATTTCCATAATAATTCTAATTCTTATTATAGGAATAAAAGAATTATCTCCATCACCACTGAATTTGAAACGTCTGTATAAAGAGACTCTGGAAATTGAGCCCATCTTGATAATCATTTCTCCTGGTGCTGATCCTTCTCAGGAGTTGCAAGAACTTGCCAGCGTTGAAAGAAATACTGAGTGCTACCATCAGGTCAGTCTTAGATAAGCATAATGATTAAAAACCCCAATCTGTGAAATTTTACAGTAGTAATATCTGTTTTGACTTGTTTTTTCAGAAGTTAGTATGTAACAGCGTAGTTTGGTGTCTCTGTGTTTGTTGTTCCCACCTATCTTGCCACTAACTTCTGATTCCATTGGCAAAATGTGTTGGAGAAGAGAGACATGATTTGTGATCCTCACAGAAGCATAATCCACACGAGAGGCGTTCCTCCAACTTGGAGAAAGTGAAAATGAGAAGACAGATGGAAGACAACAGAAGAGACTGCGAATTGTTATACATGCTGAAACGTTACCTTTTTTAGTGTGGAACAATTGAAATATGAACAAAACTGACTAGACGTCATAATTTCCTCTGCTTATAGGACTCGCATATTTTTTTCTTCAACAGAAAACATAAATCAGATATTCAGTGTTTTTGAATGCTTAGGTATTTTGTGAAATTCTGTGAAATATTTTGAGAAATTTTACAAGCAGATGTTAACCAATTAATTGTTGATAGGAGTTCCTGAACAGAACTCTTGCATTTTAAGCCTTTTTAAAAAAATGGTAAAGATTGACCATGCGGGAAAGCCCTCAGATTTCAGGAATAGGCATACAACACCAAAATTATTTGCCTAGCCAATACAACAGTTGTTTTTTTGTCATGGTATACAACTTCTTCCTTGTTTTGCATTCAACACAAAACTAAACTGGGTGAAGATAATTCCTCACAAACAGACTTTAATCAGGAGTTGTACTGTTTAGAAATCACTTTATATTTCTCCAGTTTGGTGATAAGGATGATATGGGACACTGTCAAAAGCCTTACTAAAGTCAAGGTATACAGCATTCACTGGCACCCCCTTATCCATAGTGGCAGTCACCTCATCATAGAAAGCAATGAGGTAGTCAGGCATGAGTTGCTGTTGGTTGCTCCTTATCACCTCTGTGTTCTTCATGTGTTTAGAAATGGCTTCTAAGAGGACTTGCTCCGTACACTTCCCAGGGACTGAGTGGAGGCTGACCAGCTGGTAATTACCTAGATCTTTCTCCTTCTTGCCCTTCTTGAAGATAAATGTGACATTTTCCTTTTTCATCAGTGAATGCCCCAGATCAACATAATGTTTTGAAGATGAGAGCAAGGAGTGACATTAGGTGGCCCCTCAACACTCTTGGATGCATCTTGTCTCATCCTGTGGACTTTTTTATTTCTAAGCATGTTGAGTGATTCCAAAATATCTCTGTCTCTGCTTGTGGGTATTGCTTCGGTCCTGCTTGTAGGTTTGGGAGACCTGAGAGGCCTGAGAGAAGCCTCAGGAGTGAAACCTCAGACTAAAAGGGCATTGAGTACCTCAACCTTTTCTATGTCCCTTGCCACTATTTGCCCTGCCCCACCAAGCAGTGGGCTCACAACTCTCCTTGGCTTTCCTTGGCTGACAGGAACCTTACAGAACTCAAGAAATGCAAAGTCGTGCCCCTGGCAAAGAAGAAGCCGTTGCAATGATACAGGCAATAGATTGACTGGCTGGGAAGGATCTCTGCTGAAAAGGACTGGAAGGTTTTTGTAGACTACAAGCTGGACATGAGCCAGCACTGCACCCTGCCAGCAGAGAGGTCTTTGTGATGACCTACTAACAGCCTTTCAATACCTACAAGAAAGTCACTGAGAAAATGGACCCAGACTCTTTGCAATCAGGCATGGTGGGAAGACAAGAAGCAATGGGCACAAATGGTAACAAGATAGGTTACAACTGGATGTAAGCAGAAACTTTTTCACCATGAGGACAGTCAAACAGATTTCCCGGTGCAGTCTTCATCCTTGAAGGTTCCCAAGAGTCCACTGGACAAAGCTCTCAGCTCCTGGTCTGATCTTTCATCGCTGGCCCTACTTTGATCAGGAGGTTGGACTAGAGCTCTTCCAGAATCCATTCCAACTTAAATTATTCTATGATACAGGCGGATTCCTAATATTCCTCATTCACAGTACCAATACGTTTTATAACTTTCTGTAAAATGTTATTTCTGTCTGTCATTTGAAATATTCAGGGGAGGAGAGTTGTTATCTAGCTGATCACTGGTTAGCATAGAAATGGAAAATGTCAAGTTTAATATTGCTTTTAAATATTCCTTGAAATTGTTCCTTTCTTGGAATGTGCGCTGGTGTAATATATTTTTTTCCCATCAAATTGTAAAGATTTAGATCCTACTGCCAGCTTATCTAGCTGGGAATGTTTCAGAATGCATATTTCTTGCTCTGCCACAGGGCTTTTTGTGTTTATCTCTAAATATCCTTTACATGTTGGGCTTTTAAAATGCAACATGGTGTAGTACTTGATTAAGGAATGGTACTCAGAGCTAAGTCATCTGACAGTTGGCCTACTAATGAGAATATTTTTTGTTATTATTTTATCCAGGCCTTTCTCATGCAATTTGAACAGAACATAGAAGATCAGATTTTCCTTCTCTGTTGAAACATTTTTCATGTGGGGTAAAGAACAGACTACTAAATTTGTGTAGTGTACTACTGTATTGTCTGGTGACTTTCAGTTATCTCTTTTGGCTATTGTAAATTATTTCAAGATATACTCAGTTTTATTTAGGCAAGAATATCCTTGTGTCATCATACAAAGCTAAGGCTCCAAGTTCCTTTGACTCAGTACAGTTTTAGGATAAAAAGACAGGATGGATTTCCTCTTTGATGAAGTCATAATAGTTACAATGGGTTTATTTTGCTGTAGCGATAATGGCAAGATGGCTCAGACTACTTTCTTTTCAACCTGTTTGGTTCAGGGTCTTTTGGTATGTATAGCTTCCAACTAGATTCTAAGGTGACTGTACTCTACAGATAGCCTAACATTGATCGTTGCAGTAATTGTGCCACAGAACAAGTCCGTTCTTTATTTTCAATTTTCGCTAATTTATCTGAAAATTCAGTTTTGGGTCTTTTCATTTCCATTTGAAGATCCAAATTTGTTTTGGCCCCAATATGATACTATAAAAAAAAAAAAAAAAAAGAAGAAAAGACTGTTAAGCTATTCAAATTTCCCAGTTGGAAAGAGAGCAGCCGTAGTTTTTCACTCATCTCAATATGAAATTGAGTGTTTCTCTTCAAAGGAAGTACTCCTAACTCGCAGTCAAAAGAAAATTTGTTCTCATTTATCTCTTGGTTTTGTTGTATCAGCAGTTCTGCAGTAATACAGTTCATTCACTGATATTTAAATTACTTTTTGAGTTCCCAGGGAATACCATCACTGTCACCAAGTGATGTATGTTTTTTCCATAAAAAGACTAGGTAATGTTGTTTCTTAAGAAACTCTGGTTAGATGGGTTGCAAATAAAAAACTACGTTTTCATTAATCTTTTCCCTACCTTAGTAGCCTAGCACATTAGAGAAAATTCTGGTTATCTTTAGCACACCTTTTTTACATATGCAGTCTAACTTGGAAACACAATTTTGTATTTAACTGTTAAATAAAGTATGATAAATTCCTGATGCAACTGTGTATTTCATTTCAGATTGCAATGGGCCAAGGCCAAGCTGACCTGGCTATTCAAACTTTAAAAGAATGTGCTCACAATGGAGAATGGCTGTGTTTAAAGAACCTGCATCTTGTTACATCTTGGCTTCCTGTATTGGAAAAGGTGAGGGTAACTAGAGAAGAATGTGTTGGAAACCAGACAAAATTAGTATGCAACATTTCTGAAGCATTTCAGGTATTTCCATGGTGATATTTAAAATTCCAATAATTTAAAAATAAACCTTTGCAGTTTTCTCAATCATGAATAAGGTGAAATGCTTCAGATCTAAGCAGCTCCTTCCTTTGTGTGAGCACTTTAATTTTGATACAATGTAGAGTATTTCTGCCACAGTGAGTGAACAAACGATCCAGTTAGGACTTCTGGTACTTTATGGGATACTGCCCATGTTTACTGAACTCTGAATCTCTATATGCTTAAATTTATTCTTTTTTTTTCAGTTCTAGAACTTCCTTTTTAGTAGTTCTTTTCTGTTAAGTGTAGTTTGTGTCTGAGTCACTAAGAGGTTTTTGTTAATTTGAAATTAAAATGTCTAATGTTTTATAGAAACTCTTACTTATGGCATGTAAAATCATTAACTTGCTAACTAAATAAAAGTGACTTTACATGTATATCACTGTGAAATTCACAAAATGAACTCAGAAAAAGCAAAGCGAGGAATTCCTATCAACAATTACTACAATCTTAATTTCGCAGTTTCTAGTGATTGTCTATAGAGTGCACTCCATGCACATGAGCTTGGAGTCTGTCTTCAGTCTAGCAATGACCATGTGGCATGCGTGTACCTTTAACATTTTTATAATCCATTTTGAAAAAATGGGAAGGCAAAGCGAGATAACATTGATGTGTGTCATGTAGTCTGAATACGACAGTGAACAGTAATGAAGTGTTTGTAAGCCTGTTACTAATTATAAAATTTTAGATGTTTTAAGTATTAAAATATGGATATGTATCAGAAGTTTCTTATTCTTTCCAGAAGAACATAATACTGAATGTGTTAAACTTATTGCTGAGCTTAATATAGGCTGAGATTTGCTGGTTTGACTCAGTATATCCCCTGTTTGTTTTGTGTACCATTAGCAAGTGTGAGGCTGTGTAATTCATATGTTTGAACATCCTCTTAAGAGAGGTCTCCCTATTTGTAATTTAGTTCCATTCAGGTACATAAATTTATTTTTTACAGTCTTTCCATTTGAGAAGATGAAATATGTCTTTATCAATATTAAGATGATACCTCTTCACAGCTTACAACTGACTGCTCTTAGCTGTCCTCTAGACAAACACAATGTATCAGAGGATGCTTGCTGCAGATGATTGCACTTAAACCAGCATGTAAATTCTCTTGTTTTCTCTTCTTAAATCTGCTTCCAAGGCTGTGGATCATTTTCATGTTTTAGTTTATCTCTCATAACGTCCTCATAGACAAGCTGATGAAATACGGACCTGATTGAACCACAGTGAGGTAGATTGAAAACTGGCCTAACTGCAGGGCTCAAAGGGTTGTCAGCAGAAAAAAATCCAGCTGGAGTCCACTCATCAATGGTGTGCTTTGGGGACTGATACTGTGGCCAACATTGTTTAACGTCTTAATGATGCGAACGATGGGAGAGAGTGCATCCTCAGCAAGTACAGATGATACAAAACTAGGAGAAATGATTGAAGCAACAGATGGTTGTGCGTTCATTCAGAAGGACCTTGATAAGCTGGAGAAGTAGGCTGACAAGAACCTTGTGAAGTTCAGTAAAGGGAGAAGCCAAGTGCTTCCCGTGGGGAGGAATAACTCCAGGCACCCAGACAGTCTGGGAGCTAACTGGCTGAAAAGCAGCTGGGCAGATAACCCTGCAAGTCCTGGTGGGTAAGAAGCTGACTATGAGCCATCAACGTGCCCTTGCGTCAAAGAAGGTCACCGGCCTTCTGGGCTGCTTTAGGCAGAGCATTTCCAGCAGGTCCGGGAGGTGATCCTTCTCATCTGGTCAGCCCTGGTGAGACATCTGGGGTGCCTGTGTCCAGTGCTGGGCTCCCCAGTACAAGAGGGGCATGGGCATGCAGGAGCCAGTCCAGTAAAGGGCCACAAAGGTGATGAGAGGACCGGAACATGAGTCACACAAGAAGAGACTGAGAGAACTGGGACTGTTCAGTCTGGGGAAGAGAAGCCTTGAGGGGAACCTTACTATTTAGTGTGTGTTGGCCAATGAGAAGGAGCAAAGGATGCAGAGCCAGACTCTTCTCAGTGGTGTCCTGTGGCAGGACAAGAGGCCATGGGCACAAACTGACATACAAGAAATGCCATTTAAACATAAGACTTTTTTTTTTTTTTTTTACTGTGAGGTTAGTCAAACAGTGGAACAGGTTGTCCAGAGGGGCTGTGGAGTCTCCATCCTTGGAGATATTGAAAACCTGACTGGATGCAGTTCTGGGCAACCTGCTGAAGCTGACACTGCATTGAGCAGGGGGTTGGACTAGACAGTCTCCAGAGGTTCCTTCCAACTTCAACAGTTCTGTGATTTTAGGAACCAGACCTAGTTGTCATTTTGCCTAAAGAGCAGAACAATTCATGGGTTAACAGAATTTTCTTCTTTACTAAAAGCACAGGAAACAAAATGATTATGATTATATTTTAGAGATTATAAAAATGAATGGATTGTGAGAAAATCTGTTAGAGTGTTTTGAGCTTGTTTCTTCCAAGACACATAAACAAAACTGTTGACATTGTTCTCAAGTCAATTGTCAAACAACTTAAGTAGCTTCAGTGGAAAATATG
This sequence comes from Ibidorhyncha struthersii, assembly GCA_013398815.1. Classification (NCBI taxonomy): domain Eukaryota; kingdom Metazoa; phylum Chordata; class Aves; order Charadriiformes; family Charadriidae; genus Ibidorhyncha; species Ibidorhyncha struthersii. The sequence goes on along the minus strand of VZSZ01006446.1, from coordinate 8,953 downwards.
TCTGTTTCAGATGCACCTAAAGCACCAGCAGTATGTTTTCATACATTCAGTAATTACATTTTTTTTGTGAAGCCTTTGTATTTGAAATAGCATTTGACAATATTTATTCTCTTAGAACGCCATTTTCCTATCTTCAGTTTTCTGTGAATCATATGTGGCGTGCATACAATAAACACTTGAATAAAAAGAAATTAATATTGCTATATAGTTGTTGAAAGTCATCGAGATCTCTTGTTGATATGCAGCCCTGATATTCCAAGCCTTCATCTTTTGAGATGTGGCCTTCTGGTATTTTTTTGCTTTAAAAAGAAGTCAAGAACTGCTATATATTTTATGCTTTGAGTTTAGGATCTGGGAAGGAGTTGCAAATATTTTGACAAGGCTAAGGAGGAACTTTGAGCTTGAGCACGGCATATGTAATGTGTGGAGACAAGATGTCTTGAACTGTAGTTTTTCAAATAACCTTACCAGTAAAAACAGCTAAAGAATATTTAGACAACTCTAACTTTCTAATCTAGGGTATTATAATTTTGTAAATACTGTTCTGTAAATAAACAAAAAAACCCCAAAGAAAATCTCTTTCAATATGTAACATCTCTTTAACAGGAACTGAATACATTACAGCCTCAACCAAACTTCCGCCTTTGGCTTACTACTGAAGTTCATCCAAAATTTACTCCAATTTTGCTTCAGTCAAGTCTGAAAATAACTTATGAAGTAAGATCTGTTTGGAAAGGTTTTATTGCATGTTTTCAAAGAATGAACTTTGATGTACAGTAATGTTTAGATAGAACAAAGTTTGGATAATGTGGACTGTTTTCATAACTGGTTTTGTCTTATATTTCAATATATATGTGATACAAAAAATGCTATGAATTTACCTTGAAAGATTTTTAATGATCATTTATAATGTATATGTGGAAATCTGCAGAAGCTGTGCTTTAAATGAAAGGTTTCTAAAATTTCTTTCAGGTATTTTTTCCAATTGAAAGTCTGGGCTGAAAGCATTTGTTTTGTTGTGTTCTCCAAATTCTTTTATGCATTTAAATCAGTGTTTCTTAAAAGCAAAAACCTACACAGGTGCTGGGACATGGATGAAAAACGAGGAATTCCTCCTTTTTGATGAATGTACTCATCTGAAGATCACAGAATCACACTTTCTCTTCCTTATTTTTCTTTTGGCCCCATAGCTTTTTATTCACTGGACTCTCTAAACAAAAAAAGGCTCTCCTCCCATACAGCAGAATATACAGTTAAAGGCCTTTACTGAAAATTGAGAGCTTTGCTTTCAGAATGGATCAGCCTAAGGAATAACTCGGACCATGCTCCTCCAACTTGTTGGAAAGTGCTTTAATCATTTATGCATTTACACATTAGTGTCCATTATGGAAGTCATGGATAGCGGTGCTACTAACTCTTCCGTTGGTTATGGGGTGTGGAGATTTTGCTTACAGCTAAACCAAGAAGCTCTGACCTTTTAGAGTTCAATGTTACTAACTTTCAAGAAACCAAAATTGTTACACTTTTATATTGACTGCAAGTATTTTAAACTTCTGGGGTACATTCTTGCTTATATTGAGGTCTTCAGTGGTACAGAAACTACAGGACTGTACAGGATTGTCACATTTCTTTACATCTAGCTTCTTGAACTTACTGAACCCGCTATCTTTGGAATAACTGGAACTTCACACTGATGCAATGTTCTAAATCCTTTTGTTACTTTTGTAAATATTTTGTTACCACGAAAGGGCAATGATCACCAATGACTTGACTAATAATATTTGATTATTGTATGGTTGTGGTATGTCCCTTCACTGTTGCCAATCAAGATGCAGATAGTTTAAAAGAAAATCATCAATTGACTACAATAATTTGCAATTATTTTCTGCAAGTGTGCGTATGCAACAGGTGCAACTGTGGTAGTCTTCTGGACACAATAACAACCGTTGTTTTTCAAAAGAAATAACCTTCTTATAAATATGAAAATGTGATTTAAATCTCTTCAAAATTTATGTTTGCCTTCACACTTGCAAATAATTTGAATATGCATATCTAATCAGTTGTTTTTACTTTTAAGCACTGTAATCTTTGTTACTGTATAGACTTTAACTGCAGTTATTTCTACTGGTTGTGAACACTACCTAATACTAAACCAGAGAACCGGGATTTTATCATGCATATGTACCGTATATATATGCTACTGGTGATGGCATAAGGCGAGTTAGCTCTGAGTACAGAAATGGTAATTGGTAGTTGAGCTTGAAAAATCAGAAGAAAGGTTCTTGTTCTTGAAAAAATTTATGCTTACAAATTTTGATAGAGTACTATCCTTTCACTAAGTTCTTTTAGTGTAGTTGGCTCCACCTATCAGTGGGTCCTGGTTACAGTTTCCTTTGGTATGTTGAAGTTATTTTCAGTATAAAATCATTCTGTTGTTAGGCCATTTGTTACAAGCAGATTTTTTCTTGTTAAATTTTGTTTTATTAAGTACTGTTTGTCATTTCATTAAATTATAAATCATAAGTTAGAATTTAAGAAAACAGTACATAAAAGTATCAGGTTTTCTGTCTAGAACAGTGTTTTTCCTTCCAATGCAGGCACCTCCAGGCCTCAAAAAGAATCTCTTGCGAACCTATGAATCATGGACACCAGAGCAAATTAATAAAAAGGGAAATTTGTCTCGAGCACATTCTCTCTTTTGTTTAGCATGGTTTCATGCTGTATGCCAAGAAAGAAGAAATTATATTCCTCAGGTAATAATTTTTTTTTGCTACCTTTACCCCATTTATTAGCTTTTATACTTGGAAGTATTTTTCATCAGTTATATGTTGGGTCATGTTCAGAGATGAACAAAGGTTGGATACTTCTGGTGCCTGCCTTCTTTATTGTCTCTGAATTCATTGCAAATCAGAACTTGGTAGCCTGTCCCTCTGAAAATTGCTACTGCCTGTGTGGGGTTATCTTGTGATTTGTGTACTAACTGATACTGATGCAGGAGTGAGGTCCAATGGAAAAGATTCTGTGAATCCTGTTTGCTTGGGACAGGAAAAAATATTTTGGAAACATACACAATTGAATGGAAGACGTGAGAAAAGAGACACTTTGGTGGGAAGGAGGAGACGACATTGTCTACTCTTTCTGCACACAAACCCTGTTCAAGGAGAAGGAAGAACAAGGGAATTTACTCATTTCTTGTGAGAATTATAATGCTTTTCAGAGACTGTGATGTAGTTTTTCCTTAGATAATTTTTTGTTTAAAGCAAACATTTCTTTCTGGCTGAAGATGCTTAAATTAAACAGAAAAAAACCCCAACCAACAAACTGTTCTATGTCTTGTTTATTTTATGTAGACTAAATTAACCTGTCATCTGAAAGATTTGATCTGACAGAGCCTGGAATGTTTGAGAGTTTTTTATTAGTTTTGACTTTGTGATTTATAAGGTTGTTTGCCTCTTGCACTAAGAGACTTTGAATATGGTGTTGAAGAAGCAGAATAGGTGAAAATATTTAAAGTCTGACACATGAACTCTCATTTGGCTTTGTTCAAATTCATGTTCATTTACTAGCAGCTTTCCAAATGACACAAGATAGGATTACTGCTTTCTCCTTAATTCCACTGTAACTGTGTTTGTCTCATGTGCAGACTTAGTGACGGGTTTATATTTTGTTTAAGATTACCAGTTTCTAACATTGCTGGACTTCAATTAATCCCAGCTAGGAGCTCTTGTACTTTATAATGAATTGCAGGTTGGTTTAGGTCCATGTACAGATCTGTCAAAAAAAAAAAAACATGAACACTGTTGAGAGACTACAGCATCTTTCCCGTTTCTGACCTTCGGGGTGACTGGCTGATAGCTTGATTGTAATCTGTGGAGCATCTGCAGTCTTGACCTGAGACTGTATCTGTCTCACTGGATACGTGCACGTTATCGACACATTTGCACATTTCTCATCATGAGTCATATGCTCTTTTTCCTGTGATATTATATTCATAAGAAGATACAGCAACAGGAGATACCTTTGAGATCTGAATTTCCTAGGTTCTGTATCATATATCAATATTTATTTATACTTATCCATTTATGTTGAAAGGTTTTGAGAATTACATACACATTAAACATTAATGCTATATAAAGAATAATGCCTCCAAGAACAAAAAGGAGGTACAAACTGAGAATGATTAAAATATGCATATGGTGGTCAGCGTTTTTGCTGTAATAGTAGCAGTAATTGCTTTACTTACTGTACTTTTTTATGTCAGTAGAGAAATGACATGAATTAAGAGGTAAAATCATGAAAGTATAATGTAGACTGTTTGAAGAATCAGACCTATTTATTAAAATCCAAAGGGAACTGAAATGAAAAAAAGCCCACAGAAATTAAATCATAATTCAATGCGTGATCTAGTCACAGATGTCAGCAAGTGTTAGTTGAAGTAAATACTGTTAGGAAATAAAAGAATCTTAAGTTTACATTCCTCTGACTCAATGGATTCTAGTTCGTATAAGTATGTAAAATGAAATGCACTGGTAGAGCTGATTCTTTAATACAACCTCCACCGAACGGTTCCAAAGCTGCACTTTAGAGGACATAAGTTGTCTCTGTTTCTATTCAGCATTAAGTAGTATGCAGTATTCAGTAACCCCCTAATATTTGTATTTTACTTCATAATCATCATTCTATGACTAATTAAATTCTTCGTATTTCTTTTAATGGTAGGGTTGGACCAAGTTTTATGAATTTTCTTTATCCGATCTCCGTGCTGGTTTTGACATTATTGATAGACTGTTTGAAGGTAAGTCACTTCTTAAGGAAAAATTTCTCACCTCTGTAGCATAGCCCTTCTGAATATCTCTCATTTAAAATTTTGAGAATATTAAAAACTTTCACTTTTTTTTTTTTAAATTGGTTACTTTGCATGATTGTTTTGTTTGGAGTGGGGCCATTCTGTTTAAAGGCTGCTTTGAAGGTATTTCCTTCATTGCATTTATTATATTTATTATTTATTATATTGCATTTATTCTTCATTGGAACATTTTCACAAATGTAAATGCATGACTAGGTAGATAGGTAACTACATCACTATAGGAAGTAGTCTGACCCTGAATTAGCTGTGCTTAGGCGTTATCAGGCTTTTCTGGATGTAGATCCAGACTCTGAGGATATGTCTGTATTAGTAAACTTATAAGGACTGGACACAGGCTCAAAACTGTTCCATGATCAGGTTTATTTTTTCCCATATTTGACTTACGCAGACTGGCATTCTTGTAGGCAGTGACAAGGCATGGTTTGTCAGATAACAGAGCCTGGAGACCCTTTCCAATAGGCAGCAGAGAAGAGGTTACCTTATTTTAGGGCAAAAAAGAGTTTAGCTGTATGGGTGCAAGCCACCTTGTGCCATCTGACCTTGGGTTCAAGCAGGACCTGTCCCATTTTACCATTAGTAGAGATGTTGCTTGAAGAGCTTTATCTTTCCACAATACTCTGATAAGAGTGGAGACGCTGCAAGGCTCATCACCAGTAAGCAAAGCTAGAAATACAGGGTGAATTGTAATTCCATTTTTGGGAGGCTTGGTAAATGGATAATTTCTTTCTGTCAAGAACTATTCTGCTCAGCTTCTTGATTTCAGAAGGATAAATAGAAAATACAGGGAATGCCTGGAAGATTAACTCTTCCATCTCCATTCCTTCCAAGTGTCTGTTCCCGCATATATTGAATAAATTAATAGAATCTGAATTGAATATGAATGTGGTGCTTAGGGACATGGTTTAGTGGTGGACCTGGCAGTTTTAGGTTAATGTATGGACTTGATGATCTTAAAGGTCTTTTCCAATCTAAAAGATCCGATGATTCTAGGAATTCTTCGTATTGAAACTCGGTGTTAGATAGAGCCCACTTCATTGTTCTAAGTGATGTAGTAATTTCTTAATATTAGTGAATGTGAAAAAGGTAATTTTTTAAAAGTCTTTGCATTTTATACGATTTTAAAGTAAAGTTAGGCACTGATATTTAGAGATTTATGGATGATTAGTACTTCTGGAATTGGACCTTAGTTATTACTTGAAACATACAGTGATGTAAAGAGGTTGGATCATTAACTATCAATGATAATCATTAATTTAATCGTTAACTATTGCTGTGAAGATAACTTTTCTTACTAAGGAATGATTGATGTATTTGGAAACAATAGTTACCACCAATAAACCACCCCTTAAAGTAATTGCAGCTTCCTTTTTTCAAGGGACTTTAAGAAGTACCTTTCTGATAAAGCTTCTACCTGCACATGAAAGCTATAGGTTATAAATAGATCATTGTCCCATGTCGTTATTTTGGATAACTGCAATAAAAGGGAGGGAAAATAGGATATTTTGAACTTGTGGGATATAGCAAAACCAGAGCAATCTAATTGCAACATCAATCTGACCAGGAAACTAATAACAACATGCTTAGTTTTATGTGCTATGTTGTGTGATTTATAATGATTTCCAAATAACTTATTCTAGACATCTTTGTGTTTGAAAGATGACATTTCCGATAATGTTAGGTGTCCCTTCCCCTGGCAGGGGGGTTGGAACTAGATGATCTTTAAGGTCCCTTCCAACCTAAACCATTCTATGACTCTATTTTGAGCATGATCTAGTTTTGGTTCAATCAATCAGTTTATTTTATGAGATCAGATGGTACTGTGATACAAAATAGTGTATAAAATTTTGAATAATGGAAATTCTTTTTATTTATGACAAAGGAGCACATAATTAAAATTTTAATAGCATCATTTCTGAGGTGCCTATAACCAATTGGTTTATCTACAATAAAAGGCACTTCAAAACTTGTGTTTCTAATAACTCATTTTGAAACACAGTAAGTGTTCGTTTCATCAGTGACAAATATTTACAAACTCATTGAAGTTTCTGCAACTTTTATTATTTGGTAATACAGAAGAAAAACAATTAGAAATTATTATTTGATATGTTTGTATTTTTTAATTTCCCTGAAGAACTGTGATGACAAGAAGAAATGCTTATAATGCAATGATACAAAACTAATATTAATTAATTTATAGGTTCCAAAGATTTTCAGTGGGAATTTGTGCATGGCTTGTTTGAAAATGCAATTTATGGAGGCCGTGTAGACAACTACTTTGATATGAGGGTTCTTCGGTCCTACTTGGAGCAGCTTTTCAATTCACAAGTCATTGGCAGTTTACATGCTAGAGGCAAGAAGATGACTGTTTTCCCATGTTCGATCTCTTTACCAAATTCCTGCAGTATTTTGGTAGGTATACATCTTCTATCACCTAATATAGAAACTAAAATAAGTTATTTTCGAGAGTTATTCTTGGAAATAATTCCACAAAGAAAACCAGAGTTACAATCCAAAGGATACCTCCGTTTATTTTAGACTTATTTTGTGTGGAGCACTAATTCTGAAATTGTTAGAACTATTCTGCTAGTCTGTTCGGTCACTCTCCTTTTTCATGATATCTGATTGGACTATGGTGCAGAGCAGCATAGCTACGAAGAACTGAGTAAAAGACATGGGGTCAATTTATGACAAAGAAGGATATAATTGCATTTTTATATAACTTAGTATATTAACGTGATAGCACTTTTTTACAGACTGCTAAACATTCTTAACTCTGGATGAAACAGGAGGATCTAAATATATCTGCTTATTTACAAAATATATCAGCATTCTGACATAATCTGCTAACGCGCCATGGAGGGTTTTTGACATTTTATTTGGAGATAAATATGGATTCTGATTCTCCTTTAGTATTCCTTTTGTGTAAACAAGAGGGAATTCAGCAGAGTCTAAAGAACTGGTCTCTCCCTATCCTTTCACATGCTATTGTTACTCTTACTATTATTAAGATTCATTTCAGTTTTAACATAGGACTCCATACTAGACCTCCAATCTGAGTTGATGCAAATAGAATTATTCCTGTTAAAATAAAGTTTTTGTTTGGCATTCTCCACCTGGATTCTGACGGTTTAGGTTTGGGGTTTGTTTATTTCTTTACTTCAAATAGGACTGTTATTTTCTATGAATGTGCTGAGTTAATATCATAGGGAGGGAAGAAATAAACAAACCAGACTGGTCTCTCTTCTTGTAGATAGTATGGTCAAATAGATGAACTTTTCTTCTTGCCTGCACTGCACTTAATGTCTCTCAGCTTCTTATATGATTATTTATGTAAGAGTTTATACTTTTATGTCTTAAGTTCTTTTCTGCAAGTAGTTTTGATTAGTAGAATACCAATAATAAAGTTAAGTTTTATTACTTAAGTTAATTGGAATAATATCTCTTACTAAATAGTGTTCCCTCAGTGTTTGGTGTAGAGATCTGCTATGGTGGTTATCTCTGAAGTGGGATTCTGTGTAAACCATGCACACCTAGCACACGCTCCTGCAAGCGAAGGACAAAATGCACATGATATAATGCAGTAAGGTGCTGCCAGACTTTAAATAGTAAATACCTTTGCCTTAAAGCCACAATAAAAGAGACATTCAGGAACATAAGTTTTCCCTCGTCTGGCAAGGCCTTTTTCTGTTTTGTACAAGAGCAGCATCATTAGTGACTATTATGCTATAAACCACTACTGATGCTATTCTGCATCTCCAGTGATCATGCAAACCTATTTTTACCTAAACGATTTCACTTTCTTTAAATCTTCGTATTTTAAATTTTCGTATTTAATTTTAGAAATATATATTATACTCTATTATTCGAATTTCGAATGCCAAAATCTTTTTATTTATATAGTCATTAATTTTACTTTTAAGTTTTCAACAGAAATATTGTAACTACCTTTCAGAGACAGTCTTATATTTTTCTTTTCAGTTGACAGCATCTCTGTAATCAGAATTGCTTTTTTGCTCTTTTAAAAAGAGTGGAAACACTATGTAAGAGCAGATCACAGAATCACAGAATCACAGAATAGTCAGGGTT
>VZSZ01006443.1:39223-52114 GCA_013398815.1 Ibidorhyncha struthersii | reverse complement strand
CTGCCAATTCCCTCAGGACCTGTGGATGTATCTCATCAGGTTCCATGGACTTGGGCACTTTCATGTTCCTCAGATGCTGTCAAAATATAGAAAAGCTGAAAACTAAACAATTTGTGGAAATCTGTGAAAAGCATAGGATTTATAAATTTTACAGTGTTATCTTCCAGACTAGTTGTCATTGTACTATGCCTTGAAGTCTTAACTGTTAATTGATCCAATATTCTACGAAGACAGACTGAATTGTCCTTCCATCTGAATTTCTGCTCAAGAGTTTTAGATTAATTTATATAGAGAAAGAATTCTGATATCATCAGATTATCTATACAATTTGCTTACTTTAAACTTATGCCTCACGGATAGCTGTATTTCACTTTATGCTGTAATTACATGTTATTTATGCATGCATGGGTTTTTATACATCAACTAGACTTATGTGACTGCTTGTCTTGTACTACCTGGTCTTCAAAGGTTTAGATTCCTCAAACTTTAGATGATCAAAAGACCAATGAAATTCTTAAGTTTGATTCCTAAGCTGCACTCAAGTTTACAGGTTACTGAGACTGCATACACCAAGTTATGGTATAATATTCTTCAGGGAGGAAGATGATAGGATTAACATGGGAAAATCTAACAGCCTGTAAGCAGAAACACAAATTCCCTTCAGTTGAATAGGAAGCTAGTAAAACAAGGCAAAATAAAGTAAAATATGATGCTAGCTTGTAAAATGTATTTGAACCCTGAGCAAATTTAGAACAAAATTGATTTTTCTGCTTGAGGAAATGAAAACAGGAGAAAAAAAAGTGCTACAAGAAACATCCTTCAAACCAAGGTATACAAATTAAAATACTGCGCTGAGTAGTACATCAGATGCTAGAGAAACTATGACAGCTCTCTGAGCTACATACTTGCGTAATATATGAAATCTGAGATACAGAAGACATCCAGATCGCTCAAAAATTAATTAATGCAAGCTTACACAATGATAACTTTCAGTACAAACTATACTGCACAGACCAAAATATTTACTAGAAAATATAGGAATAATGCTCTGAAAAGTTGTCCTTTAGTAAAATTTTCTCAGAATCTCATTAGCTTAGAACTTTGACTTCACTCAGTTCTCTGAACAGTCAGTTCAAACAAAACCTATGCCTACATATGTCTTTAAAGTGTACCTCCTTCAAACAGCCTCAGAAACATTAATTTAGGAACACAATGCCAGATACAAACACACACACACATGTATAAAGCAGAAAGCTAAGCTATACTTCATTCTGCTGCTCAACTCTGTCTAAATACACCTGCTTCAAAAAGTAAAACTTACATTTAAAATTATCTTTTCTTTCAGAATTATTGAATATCTTGTCATTCCTTCATTGTGTGATATACCTACAAGATTAATGAACCATCATGGTTCTTTTTTATGTCACCCATCGCCTCCATCGTATTTTTGATGTATTATTTAAACATGGTACCTGAAAACCTCATCTTTTTTTCTAGATAAAATTCACATTGTCTTCTTTCTTATTAAAGAAATGCATTTGAAACTCAAAGTTACTTCATCTTCATTCCTAACCAAGGAAATAGGACACTATTTTACTGTTTGTAAACTGGAAGGCAACAAGTATAAGAAAACAATGAGCTTGATGATCATGGATTATGAAAATTCCTAAATAAGAATATATGCATTGGATGGGACAAACTATGATAAGAAATCCAACCAGCTAGCCAAAGTATAAATTAAAGTTCTAATTTGTATGTTTTTTAATTATTACTTTATTTTATCACAGCCTCCAGTTGCAGTCAAGATTATTCTTAGCTCTGATGACATGGCAATAAATCTGAAGATACACTTTCAAGAAGAAAATACGTAAGAACAGAAAATGGTGGTTTTATTTTTTAAGTCAATAATACAAATTTTTTGCTCCATGTACATGAGAAAATTGAAGTGGGGAAAATTCTTGGGGTGGGTTGACCCTGGCTGGATGCCAGGTGCCCACCAAGCTGCTCTATCACTCCCCCTCCTCAGCTGCACAAGGGAGAGAAAATATGATGAAAGGCTCGTGGGTTAAGATAAGGACAGGGAGAGATCACTCACCAATTACCATCACAGGCAAAACAGGCTCAACTTGCAGAAATTTGGTTAATTTATTACCAATCAAATCAGAGGAGGATAATGAGAAAATAAAAACTAAATCATAAAACACATTCTCCCCACCCCTCCCTTCTTCCCAGGCTCAACTTTTCTCCCAAATTCTCTCCCTTCAGCCCCCGAGTGGCACAGGGGTACAGGGATGGAGGTTTTGGTCAGTTCAGGACAGGTTGTCTCTGCCGCTCCTTCTTCCTCAGGAGAAGGACTCCTCACATTCTTCCCTTGCTCCAGCATGGTGTCCCTTCCATGGGAGACAGTTCTCCATGAACTCCTCCAGTATGAGTCCTTCCCATGGGCTTCAGTTCTTCACAGACTGTTCCAGCATGGGTCCCTTTCACAGGGTGCAGTCCTTCAGGAGCAGACTGCTCCAGCGTGGGTCCCCAGTTCAGACACAAGTCTTGCCAGCAAACTTGGTCCAACACAGGCTCCTCTCCACAGCTTCATGGATCCTTCCAGGAGCCTGCTCCAGCGCAGGCTTCTGACAGGGTCACAGCCTCCTTTGAACACATCTGCCTGCTCTGGCATGGGATCCTCCACAGCCTCCAGGTGGATATCTGCTCCATCATGGACCCCCATGGGCAGCAGGGGAACAATCTGCCTCACCATGGTCTTAACCACGGGCTGCAGGGGAATCTCTGCTTCAGCTCCAGAAGCACCTCCTCTCCCTCCTTCTTCACTGACCTTGGTGTATACAAAGTTGTTTCTCTCATATTCTCACTTCTCTCTCCAGCTGCAGTTGCTGTTGTAAAACAACTTTTTCCCCTTTACCACAGAGGTGCTACCACCATCACTGATGGGCTTGGCCTTGGCCAGTGGCAGGTCTGTCTTGAAGCTCTGTTGGGCATGGGGGAAGCTTCTCTCACAGAAGTCATCCCTGTAGCCCCCCAGCTACAAAAACCTTGCCGTGCAAATCCGATACCATTCTAGAATTAGGCAAAGGTACAATTGAAATCAATAGGTACTACGCAGATGAAAAGAGAAAAGTGACAACAAACCCTGAATTAAGTGATAGGACAGGGGGCAAGTTCTCTGAAATGTTACGTGTAGCTGACTAAATTTAATTTCAGCTCTTCTAATTACCTGAATTCTTCTGTGGTTCTGGATGTACGTACAATTATTTTAAAATATACTTATTTATTTAATATTATTGTAAAATTGTTGCAAACTTAGTCACAGGTGAGTTATGAGTGGCAGCATTACGATACTCATTAATATAATGTATACATTCATAACCAGATACTTTATACCTCCTTTTAACATATTCCCTGATTTCCAGCAGTGACCCCCTGCAGGCATACACATTCATTATGAACTTTCAACAGCATTTATCTGTAGAGAGAATTTTTTTTTTCTTCTCACAGTGCACCCAACCCATCATTTTATCTGTTTTCATAAAAGAGTTTGGGATCATCTTTAGCAGAAGTGCGAAGGCAGAAACACTTGTATATGTAACAGATGGAAGATTTACGCTCTTGTAAACCACACCTGGTATCTCTGTTAGGGGTATCATTTCAGAAAAGTCTTGCAGGTTTTACCATTTTTGTGCAGAGTAAACTGGATGAAAAAATGATTTGTTTCTTATTGCTCTGAGGTTTTATGTGAAAAACAAAAAAAAAGTGGTTGCTAAATACTGCTGTATTGTAAACTTAAAGGGGTTGATTGATAAGCATTATTTTCGCTTTCTGTTTTTCTTGCCTTATACTGCTAAATATAAAGTACAATTTATTCTGTATTACATAAGGCATAATGTGTGCATAATTGCATATTTATTAGTAAAACCCCACATCAATATTGTATTCACTTGGGTTATTCTCTTTCTAATTAGTCTTTTTTCCTCTTCTCTTTTCTTCCTGTATACTTTGTCGTCTTATATGAAAGGGGAACTGAGATTCACACACCTTAGGCTGGATTTGGTTCAGCTGCCTACACACAGAATACTAGTGCCATTTTTGGTGTTGGGTGTTTTTCTGTCTGTCCTTCAGTTTCTGTTTCAGAACTATACAGGTCTCTTGAAAGCATTGTGGCCTAAGTACCGTATCTGTAAGATGGCTTGTGTACTCTAGGTCAAGTAAAATTATAGTAGGGGCCTACATTTAGGTCAACTGATTAAATTGATGGTCAATACAGTCATTGAGACTTGAACAATTTGCTTAAATCTGTTCATCTCATACCATTTGCAAATCTTCCAGCTGCCACTCCAGGAAGATATAGGTCTGCTTTATGTCCCATCTGTCACTTCATTGTGTATGTCTTGGATACCCTAGCATGTCCCAAATGGCACCAGAAGCGTATATTTAGGCAAATGGATTAAGCGTATACAGGCTAGAAAGCTGTTCAGCTGACTACATTTATGTGTCTCCTAAAGGCTGAGCTGAATAATTCCTTAGATTTCCCCTGCTCCACTTCAATACAGACTTGATTCATTTTTCCAAAATAGGCACAAAATTCATTTGAAATGCTTTGTCATATCCTGTTAGACCTCAAGTGCCCGCACAGGACTACATAGGTCTCCCATGCAGGTCTTTTGTTATATCTGCTAGCTCCACACAGACACCTTGGACATCATTAATCTCATCTGACACTAAACCCTTGTATGCGGCAAATGAACACATTTCCAGATCCCCACAGATTATAATGACAACATAGACAGCTCACATGTCAACACCCACATGTGGACTACTTTACTATAGTTGTTCACTTCAGGTGCTTACACATAAGTTTCTCAGTGGTGTAGGGATCTCACTCTGGTCCACTTTTATTGGTGCCAGAGGGTATGTACTTTTATGAAGGTCTTGTGTCATAACTGTTAGGCCAATGGGATATCTCAGCTACTCCAGGGTGTCTCAAATCCGAGCACATAACCATATTTAGGGGGAAACAAAGCCCAACCAACCTGTCCTATCTGATTACACAGATGATACCAAACTGAGGAGAGCTGTTGATATCCTAGAGGCTAAGACTGCTAATCAAAGGGACCACAACAGGTTGAAGGTACTGTGAACAGAAACCTGATGAAGTCCTGTACCTGGGATGGAATAACTCAATGAAACCATGCAAGCTGGGCACTGTCTTGCTAGAAAGAAACCTTGCACATTCTGGTGGATGGTAAGTTGAACATGAGGAAAGTATGCTGTTGTAGCAAAGACCAACAACAAACTGGCAGGTATTAGTAAGAGTCTTGCCAGCAAGTCAACAGAAGTGATTCTTTTTCTGTATTTGGCATTTGTGAGAACGCATCTAGAGTAGTGAATCCAATGGAGAGACGCCATGACAATTAGGGACCTGAAGCACAACATATGACAGAAGAGAAGGCCAGGGGGGATCCAACTGGTGTCTTCACTTGCTTCAAAAACATTTATGGGGAAAACAAAATCACAGCCTTCAGAGTTGTACAGCAAAAGGACAAGAATCTGTGGACAAAGTTGCAATAAGTTAGATATTAGGAAGTGTTTTTTCACATTGAGGGCAATCAAAGTCTGGAACAGGTTGCCCAGGTCTCTGTTCTTGGAGACACACAAAACTCAACTGGACAAGATCCTGATGCCCATTCTCTAACTTCAAAGTCAAATCTAGTTAAGAAGGAATTTAAAGCAGATTACCTTCACAGGCCCCTCAAAACTGAAATTATTAAATTATTCTATAATTCTTGAATTCCACGGTGTAAACCCAATCCTGTAAAGGAATTTTCAAAGTGTGAACCGTCATTCCCTTACATGATGCTGGTGGAAGAAAATTGATCAAATTTACCTTTTCTTTCTTCTAATAAGCAACTTAAAAACAGATAAGAACTCAACACAGCTTTTTTGTTATTTATTTACAGACAGGGCATCCTACCTCAAAACCAGTTTATTGACAATGAGAAAACATGACAGAAGGACAGGAGGACTGGGGTTTGTCCTTTTTTCTTTTCCTTTTTCCTTTTTTCCTTAGCTCAACAATACTGTATTTGTGATTAGGTGTATTAGGAAAGCTGCCCTCTCATATGTTTTCTATAAGGCATAATGAACATTTTTATGGCAATATAATAAAAAGAGGATTCCTCTGAATTTTCATGACTATCACTAGAAGACATATTTTTGGGACTCCATTAAATCATTGAGTTATCTGCTCTCTACTTTTTTGCATTAAATTCATAAGTCTCTGTAAATTGGGCTTAACTCCATGTAGTACCATTGACAGATGGGAGCTTATTCTAGCAGTATTTGACTCAGTTGTGCCTGAATGACTTTATAGTCATTGCTTACTTCCCAGTCACAGCAAGGGTACCTGCCCATGATTACAGTAGCTAGATTTCCTAAAGATCAGCCTTTGGTAAGTGTAAAGTGTTATCATCCTCACAAAGTTCAAGATGTTCATTTCAAGAAGGAATATCAGTAAACAGTATATTGTTTGCTACTCAAAGCAGGAATATATCACCTAGGAGGAAGAATGTTAAATTCTTATGCACTGTACAAATTTTAGAGTAAAGCACTCTAAGAGAAAAATCACTTTGCTTTTTGGCTGACTTACCAGAGACAAATGCTGGAGGGCATCTAAGATGACTCAGTCTAAGCTTTTCCTCTATAAGACAGATGTTTAAAAACAAAATTATGGAAGTTCTTGGTATTGTGGAGATGCAGCCCAATATTCTTCAGATACATAGGGCAGTGCAACATCATCAAGATGGGTACATATAGGAATGCTTTATGAGCTATACCTCAGAGTTTTTAGCAGGACTAAAGCAGTTGGCATCAACCCATACAATTAAAACTAATCTTGGGTGAGATTTTTGAATCTGCTCATGTTTTGACCTATTGTAGATGGTGTCCCTTGAGGTTATTAACCTGAAGTTGTCATAGTTTAAATTTGAAGAAAACATTGGCATTGGCCCGGCTGACTCTGAAATTTACTTTCCTATTTGAAGTACTAGAGCCTGAACACCTTAAAATTTACATTTGCTGCAACCATGTCATTAGAATTTGATGTTTGATCTGTGGAGCAAGTAATTATTAGGGCAGGAAGAGTAGTGAAGTAAGTGATATTGAGTATTTTATTATGAATAGTAACATTAGCTAACAGTGCTCAAAGCATGAACATAGCTTAGGAGAATAAGAAATAGCTTTAAGTACAATTGCTCACATTTATGAGTTCACACTTCACTGTCTAGGCATATTCTCTAATACTTGCTCAGAATATGACATTTCAACACAAATTCCAAACAGTAAACTCATCAATGGAATATTTATATACAACAAATAAAGAAGTGTGCATTTTTGCAAAACCAAACTATTTCTTTATTCAGGATTATCTGAAATATTTTATTCAATTTTTGTTTATTTTCCCAAGAAGAAAAAATACCATGTGTATAATAAACTGTTTCTTTACATTCAGTCCATTTTTTTCTAACTTTATGTTCAGTCATGGCCCACCTTTAGTACTACAAAAACCTTTTGACACCTGACATTTTTTAAAAATTGTTAAACGTAACAGTTACAGCAGTCCTTCAATTAACTTTCTCTCTTTCATAAATACCTGAGAGACAGTCCTTATTTTCTGAATGGATTTGGGGGTTAACTGGGACCTACATACTGCATACTGTCCTATCATAACTGAAATCGTATTTTCCATGCAGATTTAGACAACTTTCTATGATCTGTAAATATAAATGGTATGATTCAGCAGAAATTATTCCATTTCCCAAATCTTTTGGGGTTGCACACAAGATATACAAAGGAAATGCCACATCCCTAATGCAGCAGACACAAGGACACGAGATGAGTCATAAACACGATGAAATTCGCTTCTGAATCCCAGATATCCAAACATAGGCATCTATAACTATCTGAGATGTCCTATCACAAGTTTCTTTCTTGTCTTGTTATGCTACACCATTCAGTGTGTGCCGCTTTTTACCGTTAAACTGCTGTGCAGCAGATAGATCCAGTCTATCTAAACTTTAGGTTCCCAGTCATTCTAAAATAAGTGTGAAGGTTTTTAGAAATTAGTGGGAAAAGGCAATATGCCACTGATGGCTCCCAGAAAGAAGCACAGTTCTCCTAAGTTTAGTTTGAGTGAATGGGATTTACCCTCTCTAAGTCTGCAAAGAAACCACATTTTTGTTTATTGAATGCAGGTTAATTGTATGACACATTCACAAAGCTTCTAAAATGCTAAAAATACACTTCAGGGGGAATGTCAGGGGGTCCTGGGCCAGGGTGGAGGGAGCCCCAGAGGGGCTGGGAAGTGGCCTGTGAGTGCCCTTGGGCCCTGGCAAGTTGAGTCTAAGTTATATTAATCTTGAGCAAACTGAATGCACAAAGTATAATGCACCAGGGTGGTACCCATTTCAAACCTACAATGTCTGTTTGGAAAGAAGTCATAAAGGAAGGGATCTTCTTGGGAGAAAGAACAAATTTAAAAAATTTAAATGAAGACAGCTGTTTGGCATATGAGGAAGTTATTCCTAATAAGAGGTAAATCAAAGAAGAAAACTTATCAAATAGCTAGATGCTTCCTTCTTTGAGATTTTTTTTCCACATCTTCACTCATGGAATTAAACTCATGACCATGCATATGAAGGATTCCTTAAATCCATCTATCAGCTGATCTGATTTTGACACATGTACTGAATTTGCAGTTATACTCCCGATCTTTGAAGTACTTTCTTTACCATGTCATTTCTCAAGAAATGTCTCAAGTAACACAATGAATGTCAATGTCACAGTGAACGTCAATGGCGCAATGAAGCCAATGTACCTGTCTGTATCCAGAAATAAAAAGACTCTTATTTTGTTCTTTTCCTACAGTCAATGTTTATGTCTTCTACCTCCCATCTCAGTTTTCTTAAAGTTATGAAAGATTGATCTTACAGAGACATATGCTAAATTTGGAATATGCAACATATAAAAAAAAAATATGTTTTCAGTAACTAATTTTGCTGCTCTAAAAATAGCAGTGTCCTTTTTTATTATTAAAATATCTCAGAAGTATTAAAGAAATACTGAAACACCTACAGGTTTCAGAAATCTTTGGAGGCAGCCCTTTCTGATTTTTTTTTTTCCATTTTAGTAGTATATTTAGGTATTTGAAGCTAAATAACTAAAACTAAATGAGACATGCATTTGGCACTTAGCTGAGGAAGGATTCAGCCTTCCGATGCTGAAAAGCTGCCAGGAATAAAGGAAGCCCTATGTTTATTAATCATATATCTGACAGCTGAAGAATGAAAATACTTTTTGAAAATACCAGAGCTATTTTAGGTAACACTAATCATCCATGATCTGGTAAAGCAGGCATTCCCTGACAGCCAATGATCCTGCCTCACATTTTCCCAACACTGCTGTCCTAGAACAAGTAAAAGAACCAATGTGGACTTCATCTGGTGTGCAGTATACCGGCAGATAAATATAACTCTTACTTAACATTAGGATTTTTGTAGAACTTCACAAAGGACTGAAACACTGACAACTACAATTGTTCTCTTCCCAAAGTCACAAAAGATCAATTAAGCCTTTTAAGAGAGATGAAAAGAAAATATAAATGTTAAGATTAGGATGTAAATGTTTTGGAAACCTAATATTTCACTGAAGAAATATATAAACTGAAAATAGCTCATTTAGCTGTTGCCCATACTGATCGGGGAGACAAGCATACTTGGGAAAAGAAAAACACTGGCCAAGCAGTGGGGGTTTTGGTTGGGTTTGGTTGGGTTTTTTGGGGTCTTTTTTGGTTGAGTTTTGGGTTTTTTTTCAGGGGGTGTTTGGGATTTTTTTGTTTGTTGATTTTGTTGGGGTTTAATTTGGGATTTTTTTTTAATAGCAAAGAGAATGATGTTAGTGTGGGGTTTCTGTAGAAGTCCTGCTTATTGCTAAGATGTTTGTTCCTATCTGTTTCAACAGAGCCAACCTATTTTTCAGAGGAAGAGATTATAGCTGTATGGATGAAATTATTTCCATGCTATTTGGCCTCAGGGCCAAAGAACCATGCCATTCTTATCTTACTAGGGTAGACACAGGTCTTATCCCAGCAAAGCCGTAAGAAACCAAATTTGTTTGCAGACTATTTCAAATCTAATGCTTAATATTTTGCAGAAAGATGTCTGTCAGTGCATCAATAGGATGTGTTTTGCCTTCACTAGCCAGTTAGTAGAGAACTGTTTCTGCAGGATGACTAATTCTAGTAAAGAGAAACTTAAGAGTTGTAATTTTACACTGTAATATTTCATGCACTATTCCTATATGCTATGTGACTTGCAATTATGAATACAGTGTTGTAACTGCTTCCACAAATAAAAGTCTGTTTTGGGAAAATGATAATAAAAAAAATTGCATTGGAATATTATGACAAGCAATGATATAGGGAAAAATTTCAGTTTAGATAAGGGTTGAAAAGTACAGATGTGTAATAAGAGAGTCTTATCCAAAATATCTGCCTGCTGGGGCAAATTTTCCAGCTCTGTATAATGTAGCTCTGAAGTCAATTGCAGACAAAATGTATATTCAATAAGAATTCAATGTATATTCAATGTGATACCGAACTGCTCAATTTGGAATCATACATACTGTTATCAACTGTGCCTTAAGCTAAATTATAGGCCTAAAATTAAATGGCAAGTTGTCCCCCTCACTGCATCTAGATTAAAGAACTCAAAAATGCTTCCTAGATTCTTTCTCTTTCCCTGCTTCCAATCCTCAACGAAAGTTGTTCAACACACTAGACTCCTCTGCACCACATAGATGTATGGTTTTTCTCAGGGTTGTTAGATATACTGAGGCAAAACAGAGCTATGGCAAGATTGCCATAAAGATTGCCACTCTGGATGACTAGTATCCTGAGGCACACTGTGGCACAGCTCAGAAACTATGGATATGACCTGTGAATGCCTATGATTATACAGAACATCAAATGCCTATGATTAGACAGAAAATGAAATGCCTATGATTAGACAGAACATCAGCCCTCTTGTGAGATTTGTAATTCTCTTTTTTTTCTGCCAAACTACCAGTACCACAGGAATAATTCCTTAAGTAGCATCTGGGCAGTTCTGATTCTTACTAAATTTATAGCTGACAGGAGTGTTTTACTTAAGTGGAATAAATTCTATCAATATGTATTTGAGCTTTCAAAAAAAGAGTTTGTATGAGATTTGTTTGCAAAGCATTCCTTTTTTGACAAAATTAATTCAAGGACTCTACCAGTCTGCTATACTTATACCACTTTCTATACAATTTATCACTAAAAATGCACAACAAGAAGAATAATGTAATCATTTTATAATTTAATTTCAATTTATCTTAACTATAGAAGAACCCATTCTCTTTTTATTAGAACCATTTGTGGTTTGAAAAAAATCTCTAAAGTTTGTGGTGAACAACTATAATAAAGTTCTGCTCTTATGCTCAAATAGCATTTTATAGGTACTTAAAAACAGGCTTTCCTTTTCATGAAGGAAGCATGGTTTGATGACTGGCTAATAAAAGTCACTTTCTAATGTAATGCAAACATATTTGTGCGTCTTTAAATATTCGTACAAAACTAACCATAGCTGAAATACTCAACATCTTATCAGGCCCTTAAAGAGTCTCAATATTGTAGTATGTATTTCCCAGTTTCTATCTATATTATTATTAAGCCAAAGTTATTTCAGAAGTATTTTATAATGATGCATTCCTTTTAAATATTCATATGCTTTATCAATATCAGTACCTTCTAAAAGAAGTAGAAAGAATCATATTTTGTGATAAAGTTTGCTTTGAGTTTTTTCTAATATGAGGCCTCCTCTATTCTGCCTAAATAAAAAAAGTTTTATTTTTATTCTGTAGAGATTTTATAGTATTCCCAAGAAAACCATTTCAGTTCCCTCCCTCACAGATCAAATTAATTTGATTGGGCATAATTTAATTAGCATTATTTATTGTACATGCAATGTAAAATACATTAATTTACCAATAGGTAAGTACATCAAACATCTAATCATATGTTATGAACCTCACTAACAAAAAAATTGTGTTCTACATTTGGGCTTAAAGCAGGGATGTATTGTTTTGACTTTAAATGTCTCCTTTACTTAGTAGTCATTAGACATGGGTCTAATGCCAGCCCTTTTATTTTATTTCCCTCCATTTCCATCATATACACACACTCCAGAGTTTTGTAGTGTATGTTTGTGCAATTTACAGCTGAAGCGTATCTCTAATAAGATTAATTGAAAACCCAATGTCTGACTTCCTTTAAAACTAAAGAAAAAATCTAGATTCACAACTGGAAAAAAAAAACAGACTTTGACTTTTCAAACAGCTTATAGAAAACAAGATGTTCTTAAAATTTTCCCCTTCAGAGGCGCAAGAAAGGCAACCTGGAAGACTGAATTACATCAGTGAAGACTAATAATGCTTATTTTCTCTTCTCTCATTGTTGAAGTTCAGCTATGAATTGTTAATATAAACACAGAAACTTTTATTAGTGTATCTTGAAATTGCATTGCTTGCATCAATGATGCAAATGAACAATCAGTTGGTAGCAGCTGAGCACAAGTAGATATCTTGTAAGATATGCAAATATTTCCACCTGCACCAAAGAGTCTCCTTGTATTTTTCTCTCTAGTATATATATGTGTGTGTGTCATCATAAACACACACAAATGTATGCATGTCTGTGTGCACATACTGTTTGTGTCTGTGCACATGGGTGAGTGGGATACAAGTAAAGTATCCTGGCAATTGAATCATGCCCAGGTAATTTGTTTACTAGATGTTACTCCACTT
>VZSZ01006443.1:0-39217 GCA_013398815.1 Ibidorhyncha struthersii | reverse complement strand
CCCTTTTTTTTTTTTTTTTTTCAATCTGATGTGTGTAAATTTACAGATGAAATCAAACTGAAATCGAGTTATACCAGCAAATGACAAGTGTATCCTTCCTTTTTGTGTAATTAATTATTTATTAGGTGTTCATGGCACACATAAAAGAGAAAACAAACAGCATTTTTTACAGTATTTCTCTGTACGTAACCCTGTCTTATGAAAGAACTCAAATGTCTAAGAAACTGCATAAAACACAATCATATCCCATCTTTTTCACCTCTCCTCACATTCTGGATATATTCATGGGGATTTTTTGTTTCCCTCTTTTCCAGTTTCCAAATGATATTATTTTATTTTAATTTTTATTTATTGTTATTATTTTTTCTGTAATACTACAACTTATCTAGGTTGTTTATATACTAATGTTCCTGAAACAAGGTGGCTACCTTGTATCTTCTATTGAATTACTTTAATTCTATGTTATTCATATATTACAGAACTACAAGATAAAAAAAATATTATTTCATAGAACATTAAAAGTCTTAACATCCTCTATCGAAAGAGAAATAAATTCTTTCATTTAATTTCATTATGTCTTGTACTTCAAAAAAACTTTTAAATGGTTTATCATTTTCAAATGACTTTTGCATCTCAAGGTATATTAAAAAAGACCCTAAAACTGGAAAACAAGAAGTCAAGTTACAAAAAGGCTACAATGATGTATGTCACTTAAATTATTATGCCCAAAATAAAACATGTCCATCTTCTTTTAAAAATATGATCAATGAGAAAAATAATTGTGGTGGTATTTTTTACATAACTGTAAGGGATCTTATTTTTGGCAGGCAATCTGAAACAAAATTCTTGTTTTCATGAAAGAAGAAATTCTTCTTAAAGTAAAACCCTACATTGATCAGCTCTCTGAAGGTTATTCATTCTCAAGAGCAAATAATTTTACTTTTTTTTAATCTCAAGAAATATTCTCTATATTGAACTTTAAAAAAAAATAAAAAATGCTGTCCATGAAAATGGATTGGATTTGTCTGTGGATTTTTTAAGCATGCACAATTTAGCTTATAAAACGGTTTAGGACATTGTAGAGGTCTGAAACCCAAACTTCAAGTACATCCATTGAATGTTTCTGCCGGGTAGAATGGATTGGGTCATACAAAAATGCAGACTTTGGAAAGGGGCAAGAGCTGTGCTAAGAGAAGAGAAGTTTCAGCTACTGATTTTTTAAAGTAATTTATACTAATTCCTGACTGTAGGCAGCCTAATAACTCAATAAGAGATGAAGCATTTAAAGTGAAAGGCCAATGGACAAAACCCAGGCTACTCTATGTTATTCCCAGCAGTCTTTCTTAAATCTAATACTGCTATGAGACATCAAGTAATCAGCTCTGCTGCCTTTTGAAAACAGTACCAACTTACAAAATTTTAGAGGAGTGGTAACTAACTTTCCTTATGCATTTCCAGTGAGCCGAAAATCCTGGAGTGAACTGAAAATGAAGGTCTACATATCTACAAAAATATGGGCTATATTTTCCAGTTCAGTCCTCCACTGCATGACAGTGAAGAGGTGACAGGAGACCTAATAATAGCTAATAATAGCTTTAAGAGACAATACATTAAATCTAATTACCCTTGATCTGCAGAAATCAAATGTTTCAGATATTTTATTAAAAAAAAATGTATATTTTCAAATTTGTCGTTTAGTACTCTAGCAGAAGATTACGTAATAGATCAGATCATATGTTACTTTTGTACTTTTAGGAATAAAAAATTAAGAAAAGTAAAATTTGAACATTTTATTGGTTACTCATTTTCAAAATAAATAAAAATATTTAATTTATGTAATACAAAATGTTTTTTTTCAGGATCTTGGTTAGCTCAAACTCATTAAAAGTTAGAACTTCTCTAACACACATAATTTTGATTGAACTGCGTTAAGGAGTGATTACACAAGCAGATCGCAGGGCAGATCTGAGGGTGGGCTAATGTCTGGTGGGTGGAGAGTAGGAGATAAGCAGCTGCTCTTGAAACACAAGACATTCTTAGCTGTCACCACTGTTTGTGCTGAAAAAAACCAATTTTTTGCACATAATATTGTATAGAAGGAGCAACAGAAGAAAGGAGGGTAGGATAGGATGTGGGGGAGAGCAGGAGGACACTCTCAAGTACACATTTAAGCAATTGATCTGAGACAGAGGGAAAAAACATGAGTGTGGTTTCTTTTACATCCACGCCAATGAAAGGTAGTAGAGAAAGTAGCTAACTTGCAAAACATTGACAAACATTTCACTCAGTAATTATTCAGTATAACACTCAGAATTTTGCATAACTAACAGAAGTCTGGAGAGCACACTGGTCACCTGTAGTTTCCTTAATCTTTATCAAATACTAATCAACATGAGGTGTCAGGGCAAGGAGAGGGAGGACAGGGGAAGGGTGCGGGCAGTCAAACCAAAATCAATATACTGGTGCTTGTGTTCCAATAAAATACTCTTTTCTCTTTCTTTTCAGCATGGCAGGTCTCTTCATATCAGCACTTGATGTTTTGAACCTATTTTTCACTTATTTCTTCATCAGTGCAAACAGAGGTTGCTATGACTGACTTGCCTTAAGTTAGAAATTATAATGTAAACCTCTAAAATATCAGTAAAGCTGACATAAAACCTTTTTGGTTGTCTAGGATAGAAGGTAGAACGATTGTGGCCTCGGGGCAAAATACTGTGCCTAAAGGCTCATGGAATCTGCTGTCACACATTGCATTCGTATATTATTACAGTGTGTCTATTGACATTATGCCTTTGGGATTTTCATAGGCCTTTGAACATGATCTCTGAGATTGCTCACCTTTTAGCTAGTGCATGCTAATATACCACTGCTTCAATACTCATGGGTATGCCAAAAATACAAGTCTGTTCTTGCGTTGGCTAGTGAGAATGTCAAATTACCAGCCTAAATCAAGTGAAAGGGAATGCTAATTAAAAGGGTAGACTGTGTTCTAGTTGTTCTAATCAAAGAGAGCTTAATCCCTTCATAAGCTAGCTGGCTTTGTTGGAGGAAATTCTGAACAACCTTGTTACTTTTGATAACTGTAAGCCACTGACTCATGGCCCCTTGACAGCTAGCTGAGCATGTAATAACATTTCTGTGTATTTGGGGACTGGCTTAGCTGGCTTTATAATAGATTATTGTGGATGTTAAAGTGAAATGTTAGTCTTTCTTTAAAGCTCCGTATTCTCTGGTAATTAAGGTTATAAAAAGGGCACTGAACACAATGCAGCTTCAAGGTCGCCAAACATGGATACAAAAGTCTTCAGTTTGTGTAAATAAGGTATTAGCCATAGGTTTATTCTGCAGCGCTAATAACTGAAAGATGATTCTTCTATTACTGGTACATGACAAATTTACTGAAAGCTATTTTTAAGTGCAAACAAGTGCCTTTCACTTCAGTTAGAAGACCCAGTAAATTTTAAGTACTTTTATAAGAAGACAGAAAAGGTGGAAATACGTTGAAAAAAGAAAGGGGGAGAAAAAAAAGAAAAATAACAGACCTCTTAGATAAGCAGAACACTACTGGACAGAGCACAAATAACATTGCACAATGACATCTGCAGAAGTGGAGGTTACTTGCTGTAACAAGAACCTTAGCGAAATCTCAGCTTTTGGCATAGCAAGTCTAGAGGGACTGTGAAAACTAGGATTTCAGTTTAACTTTGAGGACAGTGATGCTTATTTGCAGTTTATGATTTCCAATCTGTGTTTTCCACCGTGAATGTAAAAGCTTGAAGAAAAGAGCCTGCTGTACTTTAAGTATCAAATTCCTAACAGGTAAGATTGTAGGACAACAAGAACTACATAGCCTGAGAATGCAAAACCCTTTATACAAATAGGTTAAAAAAAAAAATAAATAGTTTCAAAAATAAAGGAGTCTCTGACATTTTGTGATGGGGGGATGAAAAAGGTAAAATGATATCTAAAGGCAGTCATTAGGAATGACCAGTGTAAAGGCACTTTGAGATATCTGTATGCACCTGCATTTATTAGAAGACTATAGCTTATATAGCCTTACTGCTTTTTGCCCTGATCAGGAAATTGGTGTTACCTTTCAGGTCTGCTGATTCAGTTGTCTGTATGACAGTACTCTAAGAAAAATGTGTGAAATTACTTAAAAGTAAACAGCTCCAAACATACATACCCAAATACAACATATAACCACAATGTGAAACGCAATAAGGTAAACCAAGAAAGGATCAGATTTGCTAGAAGAAAAAAAATTTAATGACAAAGAAAGTAGTCAATCAATGGAGTATTTTGTCCAGAGAGACTGTGGGGTTTTTCAAGACCAGACTGCATAAAGTCCTGAGGAACAGGATATACCCTATAGCTTACCCTGCTCTACTAGGTTGGCCCTGAATCCTACTGAGATCGCACCCAACACTTATTTACTCATAGTGGAACTGCTTCTGTAAGAATGTAAGCAATTTTTAAACCTTTGATCATTGCTACAAACACTACCTAGGTATGAAGTTTTTAACAAAGCAGGTTAACTCAAGCAAAATTCAGACAAAGCACTCAGCTCCTGTTTCTTCTCTACGAGTTTAAAAAGAGAGAAGGAAAGAAAAATGAAGTATCAAAAAGAAATATAGAAGCTTTTAACCTACTCCTAAAGGAGTACTGTTCCAGAAAAATACTTAAATCTTAACTATTTGGCAAAGGAAGACAAAAATCATACGTCTGTCAGATATATAAAGTTATATCTGTGGATCCAAAATTTAATTATAATGTTCATAAAGAAGATGACTAATTATGAATGTAACTTAAAAAACAGAATCCCCCAACATCATGTAATCATCCAAAGTACTGTTATCATGAAACCATGTATATACATAACAATAACAATACATCACGTATTTATGCTTAGTTATTAAGAGTAATCACCTTGTCCAAACAGAAGAAAATGCTGTGTCATTCCTGAAGTGTGCATAAAAAACCTGATTCTGCTCTAAATGACTTAAACTAAACGAACTTGTACAAAGACAAAATATTGTTATGCAGAATAGTAGAGAAGTAGTTGCTCTTAGAATTGCTGTGAGAACTCAAACCAGTAAGCACATAAAAAGCGAGCAATTCTTTTTGGAACTCTAAAAGGAAAAGATGCAGTTGTATGTTGGGAAGGGCTCGGTCTTCTTGGTAGGCTCATTCCTAAAAAGCCTGTTATACTGAGTCCTTCAGGGGACCTGGAGTCCACTTAATTTCAAAATCCTCTCCGACACTAGAAGCCAGGTAAGCAAACTTCTCTGTTGGGGAAAAAATTCATGTTTCCATGTGTACTGAGAAATGCGCATGTGCATATGTCATATTTCCCGTTCACTTCTTGCCCTACCCTGAGCTCCAAGAGTGCTTTTCTATTTCCTCTAGAGCATTTCTGCTGATTCAAAATCCTGCGACCAGGTAAAGACGGTTTGCTGTTTTCTCCACTGCTCATCATCATAAATATTCTAATAAAATATTGAGCACATAGATACTTAAATGGTAAGCTATGAAAATTTATCATATATATACAGTACAGTATAAAGTAAGATCCATCAATTTTCATGCATCAAGAATTTTCCATTGCTTAGAATAAAGGAGCACTTTTTGAAGGGAGAACAAGTCAGCAGAATGTGTTTTTCTACATCAGCTGAGGTTATTACACATTCCCAATTATTCATCCATCGTATAGGTCTAATTATAGTTGTGCATTTCTAAGGTCTGTCAGTGTAGACTACATTTCCCATTTTGTACTGAAATAAAAAAATCCCTGTGTGAATTGTTCACAGCAGGATATCAATGCACCAGGCTTGTAATAATTTACAAATGCAGTGTCAGGTAGGATCCCAAAACAGATATAGCTTCTATGATATCAAAAGCCAATAAACAGGCATTTTGTCACTGACTTTGTTAGAGGAAAATCAGTTTACGCTAACCGAGAATTTAACCAGAATTCTGTGAAAACTATTTACACAGGCTATTATTTATGAGCTGGTTTTATATGTTTTGATATGCTATTAGAAGTGTAAGTATTAAATTAAATTTACTAATAAAACGAGCACTTGGCAAGATAATAGAATAATAACTCTAAGGAGTTAATGAAGAATTAAATGATTCACTTCGTACTTAATATTGTCTACAGAATCTTGATAATTTATATTTATAACCCAGGTATTCATTAGTCAGTTAATAATGATTTTTTTTCACATGGGAAATTCATCAAGAAATAAAGAGACAAGCAGAGAAAGACTAATGAAAAGGTCCAAGAGATTTAAGTTTTCCTAAAGGCTATGGCAGGAAAATTATTAATTATTTCTACCACTTTAGCCTGTGTGTGTTTGCACAAAGAAGTTCAGAAAATCAGAAAAAGAGGCCAGGAAGCAAAAATAAAGACATTTTGGGGAGTTTTGCTTATCCATTCTCTTAGAGTCTTATGAAAGCTTTTAGGCCTATACCTGTATCATTCCCTTTCCTCTCCCATTACTAGACTGAAACCAAAAGCCCGCCTTCTGGCCCAATCACTATTACCGAAGTTCATTATCTTACTCTTCTCCTCAGATTGCTGCTTGTACTTTTCTCTAGAGTTATGTAATTGCAATTTCTTGGATTTTTCTCAAAAAGCATAAAAATACAAAACATTTGGAATTTCTTTACAGTGGGATTTTACAGATGGTTCCAACACATACATAACTGAAGAACATCTCGCAACATTTTTGTTCTGCACCAAGATGTGACACAGATGGAAATATAAGGATTATATAAACTTACTGTGTGAGGTAATATTAATAGAATCATACTCAAATTTTCTTGAACCAGCTATATTAATATTGTCAGTTCCAAGAGAAAAATAGCATGGCACCAAGCATAAGCATGAAGAGTGCTACATTTCCTTGCATATTAAATTTGAACTCTGGGCTTTGACATAGCATCTTGCTGATTACACACCATTATGTCAGTCATGACAATCTGCTAGTTCAGCTGAACTAATTAAACAAATTTAATATCATTATAAAAGCATATATGTATAAACATATATGTAAATATTTATGTGACACTCAACTTTTATTAATTAGTTTTCTTAAAGCAAATCACCCAAAGAGTTCTAACTCCTGAGAAACTAATAAACAAAGGATGTGTCATAGGAAACACCATTCCTGTAAAGTAAAAAACCTTCTGGACTGAGCTCAACACGCAAAGAGCTCACTTCCTCCCCTCTGAGGGAGGCAGCCTTGGTCTCTCTCAACAAGTGGCTTTTTGCACGATATCTCAGCTGGTACTTCTCAGCTAAGAATGGAGTCCAGCTGTAGGAACAAACCCCTTCCTCACAATTCCTACAGGGTAATAGAAAACTACATGCTTTTGCAACCAAGAGAAGTTGCTGCTTTTCAGGAAAGAAGGAACGAGGTGCTCTCAGTCAGGAGAGCTCCATATTCATCTAGGAAATCGCAGTTGATAACTATGAGGCATCCCAATACTTTTCTCAGATATACTTGTCTTTCTATTACCATTATACCCCTCAGTATATTATGGTGGTTCCTCTGTGACCCTGTATGTTCCAGTACTTCAAGGAACTATCTAAAATATATCTAGGGTCTAGCAGTTTTACGGTAAGGGGCACAACATATGTGCAGTGTGCATTTTTAAAAATTTTAATAACTTGTTAATGGAAAGAAGAAATATCTTTCCATATTTGTATATTTTTGTTTCAAATCATCAGTTCTTTTCTGAAGAGCACTTGGTTTAAAGTTTATACTTACTCTATTTGTGTATTATGGCTATGCCCAGAAGCCAATGAGGCTGATTTTCCATAACATTAGAAACATTAGAAACTTCATCCATTTTCTGAGAGGATGATGTTTCTCTGTTATCTTGCCAGCCATCCACCCTAAACCCTTTTCTTTCCTTCCCACCTTCTCTATTCTTTTCTTCTCCTTACCTATACCTTCCGTATTGTCCTACTTAAATTCTTTTAAATGTTAACCAGTTACAAAGAATAGTTCTTATCCTGGCATTTTCTTCTGTCTTTTAACTGTGTGGGGCACCCAGTGTAATAGCTTAAAACAGACCAGTTCCCCCTTCTTTCTCAAAACTCTTTGATTCCTCAGGTATTATGGGAAAATATTGCCAATTACTCTGTTGGGCAGTAACAAAGCCTAGAGTAACTCCATTTTGCATGACAACCTAATCCAATAGGTGCATGCTAAATGCACCATTTTCAAAATGCTTCACAGATTGAACCCGTTAGGGAGCATAGGCATTTCTCCAGTTAATTTCTGGAAACCAGCAGCGTTTAGGCATATGGTGCTCAGAATGGGGCAGGTTTTGGCATGTGAAGAGGTACAATTCCAAGAATATGTATTTGTGGAACTTAGCCTTCCCCTGAAATTTAGGTAGTAGTCATCTGCACATGTATTCTGGAGGAAGAAAAGAGAAAATTTTGGACAATCTTTCTAAACTAAAAGTTTAACTCTTACATCCCTCATTAAAAATAACATAACAATGAAAAATTCAGTATAATGCCTCCAAAAATCTGCATTGTGTATCATTCAGGATTTATTTTTAAGTTACTGCCAATCCTGCTGGAATCAGAAAACATTAGAAATATCATGTTATTAGAGTAAGAGTTTTCTTTCATATGATTTACAGAAAGATTTGTCAAGCAAAATATATGTATAAATACATCACAAGAATAAAAAGACTGTGAGCCTTTCTAGCACAACCTATAACAAAAATAGCCTGCTATCTGCAATCTCATTATAATGAAGAAAGTGGGAAGTCTTACTTCCTTACAAAGTAGCATAAATAAAAGTGTAGTTATTAACATAAACCAGGAATGACACCCTTGAGTGAAGAAGGGGCAATCAGTAACAAAGGATAGTAATAATATAACAATCATGTTATCATCAAATGATGACTGCTTGATTGTGATGGATTAAACAATTGCAACATTTTATTACTTCATATCCCTCCTGCAGTAACATTACAGCAGCAATTGTGTCATTTTTTTCCTGTAAATTTGGCACCTGCTGACTTAAAGTCATTTATAGGATGTTGTTAAGTTGGTTTCTTAATGCAGGTGCTAAGTTACCATTAACACACTTAATGACCACAAGGAATATGAAATTGGATCAATTAAAAGAGGGGGTTAGCCCTCCCACAGTTTCTAATCACATGTGGACAACCACTAATGAATTGGAGCTCTCTTGGGTATCTATTCTGAAAATCAAATCTCCTAGACAGTTAATCAATTGAGATAGATATCAATTGAGCTTGTGCTCCGCTGGATTCCACTGCATCACTGCTACTTAGAGAAAAAGAGGCCAAGTGAAAAAGGAGTGGTGGTAGAAAGTGAGTTTAAAGGTGTTTATCTGCAGTAATGTATAGTGAACTATTATGCTTAGTGTTATTTCTGAAATTCCATGAGCGTTTAAATAGATGTACTTTTTAGACTTTATTTCTGCTAAAATTTTCCATGCAAAAATAACAACAAAAGTCCAAAAGCAAGCAAGATCTATTCCATTGCTCTCAGATCTTGGACACTAATACTGCCATGAAATAGCTGTGGGCTAAACATCTTTTCTGGCACAAACACAGTAAACACTATTTTTTGCTTCCAAAATATCTACTACCCCGTATTGCCAGATGTATGCAACTTTATAATGCCAGGACTAGAGCAATGATTTTCTTATTTCCAGACTTAATTGTATGCCACAAAAAGGAGTATGTCCTTATTTAAGGAAAAATAAGATGACAAACACATAAGCCCTATAAACCCCCAAAGCCCTCTGAGGTTAAAAATATTTTAGTGCTTTATCTCGGATTGCACTCTAATAATGAATGCTAATTAGAGCTGCCAAGTTGTGCTTTTAAGATTTGCTATTCATAAACTACTTTACCCACTGGCCTGAAAATAAGTGTTTTGACAGTATGTTGCTTCTGCAAAACCAGATTTTTTTGAAAGTATGTATTTCATCAATGTCACATGCAGAGACAACTGCAAATCAGTGACTGCTTGTGCTGCATGTGAGGTCTATCTCAAATCTCACTGTATTATACCGGTTTCCATAAGGGACTATGGCTCCAGTCTCATTCAGTTTACTTTTCCTATCAGTTTATATGAAATACCAACCAAAAACTCTGAAAAAATGGTGGATTAACTGGCTATGCAGAGGTGATATACCCAGACCATTCCACATGAAAAGCCTTCCAATCTCTGTGGAGATTTGCCTCTGCAAATCCCCGTTCTTGGAAGATTGACTAGCACTGAAAATTACTTGGTGAAGGGGAGCTCAAGAGTACATAAATAAGCTATCCCAAAAAGAACGTATGACTTTGCTTCTCAGCCAAGAGAGTGTCACTCAGCAAAAAGTAGGAATACAGCTCCAGATGGCAGCTTTTCAAATTTGAAAGATAAAGATATTTCTCAAACATTTTGTAGGAGCTGCCTACTATCTAAGAGAACGGATCTTCAGACTTTCAGGGCTACTGCTTCTGCCTGATCAAGGATACAATGAATCTTTAATCATTTGAGTTATTTAATAACAAAATCAATACCCTTCTGACTCATCCCAAATTCCCTAAATAACTGAAGTTTTTGAAGAACTTTCAGTCAATAAATGCAATGGATTCTTCCTTCATTACAGAAGATAATGAAGATGCAGCCATTGTTCTTCTGGCTTGTCTTTCTGGGAACAAGAAAACCCTTAGATCTAGAAGAGGTGTTACTGCCACCAATCATTGCATTTCTTAACTTTCAAAAATCTGGAATTGAGGAATTAATTACTTTTATTTCCTCACTATCTGAGGTCAAATCATATATAAGAATTGTTGGAATTAACAATTCATACCTGCATTGTCAAAGCTTGCTTACTGATATTTGTGATATTGGAGGCAATACATGCATATCCAGTATGAAAATTATGATTCTTTAAAGGCATAAATTTTACTCTGTGGCCAGACCAGTAAAAGTAATCTCTTATCAGAATATTTGCGTTTCTCACCTTGAATACATAGTTCCTGCCTTTTTTGTTTAATAAATTACAAAGATAATAACAGCAGGGTACTCTAGCGATCTTTGTTACATATATAGACATTTGTTTGAAAAAGGGTATTTATATTCCCATGGATAAGACAATTGATGCTCTCAGACTCTTGTCCAGTGTGGGTCATGAAGGAACATAGGTCTTGCCATTCAAATGTCAAAATGAGTTAAATGTTTTTTTTAAAATGCATCAAGACTACCTTATACCTTTCATGTGAGTGAATATACCAAGTATCAGCCAGGTATGCACGTTAGCTCTCTAAGGTCAACGGTAAAGAGTGTATGACATATTTACATGGTACAACGTATACGCATTCATGCTAACACCTTTATTAAACAAAAAGAAAGGGGGGAATATCGTTATATTTTCAGAATCATTTTTCTTCTGATTCCTTATCTCTGGCTTCTTAGCTAAGGATTAGCATTTGTTTGCTTTAAAAGTTTTTCATCTGGCTTTTTTATGCGAAGTTATCCACAATCATTCTAGTCACATTTTTCTTGCACTTCTTCTAGTATTTGCTTAACCTAATTAGTGTTCACAGCTAATGCAATAGCCATTGGTGAGCGTGAGCTGAAATAACCTGCAGAACTTCCTGCAGCCCAGTCTTGTCAATGTCTGGTTAAATCCAGCTCTGTATGTCAATCGCTACTGAAAGGTCATTGCCGCCCATCATTTCAATTTGTCCGTCCTTTCGAATCTCCTTCTCTGACAAGATCATCGTGAAATCATACCCATATGCAGTATATGAGAAGGACACAAAGATAAATTAGACAAACAGTCCTTTAGAAACAAGGTTATTGTGAGGGGATGGGGTGTGGAGGGGTTGGGTGGCAGGGAAGGTATATGGTAAGAGCAACAAATACTCTACTGATGCCAATTCCTTCTTGCTCTCCTTACCTCAATTTAGAGAAATGAGCAATATACATACAACAGAAATGGTATCATATCAATATCTCCTTCCAGAATGTTTGAAAGTCACAGGCAAGATAACAAACAAAAAATGCCTAAAAGGGTCAAACTGAAAAACTCATTAGAAACTACAGTCTCAAAATTTCAATATTGAAGTCTAAGGGTTTTCCCCTTAAGCATTTAAACACCATGAAAAAAATATGTTAGCTTAAAATATTATAAATACATGGTTACAGTGAACAAAGGGAATTCAAGGAGTCTAAACTTTCATTATACAGACAGCAAAATGGCAATCTACATTCTGCAATGGTAATTCACTGCAATTAGTGATACCCTAGAAAGAGGCAATTAGTTTCTAATGTATTCCGTACTTTAAAATATATTTTTATTGTCTCTATTTATTATTTATGTTGAAGAGTAATACTTTGTTTTCTTCAAAACTTATCTTCAATTCCCAGAAACAAAGTGACAATTATATCCTTAACAGGTGAAAACATGATATACATTAGAGGTAACCAGCAACCACAGTCCTTGGAGTGGGAATTCATCAAAATTTAGACATTACAGGCTAAACTTGTTAGTTCCTGAGCATCCAACCCTCAATCAAAAGTCACTTAAACTATATTAGTACTTTCCTTTTATCACTGACACTCACTTCACTATTAAAGCTGCACCTCTATATATCTCTGACAGATCTACTTTTATGAGTCTGAATAGATCAAAGCCTAATATCATTCAGAACCTACAAATTACACAGCAAGATTGGACCAAAAGGAGATGATTTCAATGCTTGTTGTAGTCATAAGTTAGGACATTTTCCCAGGGGCCAGAATTTAATACAGGCTATATTCTCTTTCAGAGAGACAGAGAATTGCTTTTTGGTCTACATTCACCAAAACGATTCCAGATTGTCAATTTCAAGTGGCAGTCCTGTTGGCAACAACTTAGGAAGAGATATACCACCTCCGCCTGTATCTTTTTTTTCCTTTGTTTTCCAGATCCTATTTTGAGGTACCTGGCTGTTCTGGTATTCTGCATACATGTTTTGGGCACCTAAATGAGAGATGTGCATCCCACTCCAGAATAAAGTTAGATACTTCAGAAACAAATTTTTAGAATCCTCACATCCTATATTAGATAAAGCCAATGGTATTTACTAGAAGACATACTCATTAGCTCTATTTATTAGTTAGTAGTATAAATAATAAATAGCAATTTTAATGAAAAATATCTAACTACTAGGACAATTTCCATGTAATAAATGCTGTAGTTTGCAATATCAGTCATGCTGATTTTCTTTCAAATATCTTTAAATATCCACCATTAATATTCTACGACAGGGGAACAAGAAAATCATAGAATCATTATATCATCAAATAGCTTGGGTTGGAAGTTGGTCATCTAGTCATCTAGTCCAACCCCCTTGCAATGAGCAGGGACATCTTCAACTAGATCAGGTTGCTCAGAGCCCCATCCAACCTGACCTTGAATGTTTCCAGGGATATGTGGACTTCTTTGAAATTACACACAATTTTTATCCTCCAGTTTAGTAGAAGGTTTGTGGCATGTAAAATGAAATAACATAACATATACTTGGCTAAAAATTTAAAAGATCAGGACAAATTGGATGACATAGGAAGAAAATATTTAAAATATTTTAGATACATGTGTGATTCTTTGCTCTCGTTGCATGCGCAAAATAACTGCTAGATCTAGCCTTGCATTTTACCAGCAACATTTATAAAGCAGTCCTTAACTGCAAGAAATTATATGCTGCAAGAAATTCACTTTAATTTGAGACATAAAACATACCTTCTGGAATTTCAATCTCATTCAATATGAGAAATTCTGTCCTATATTCCTAGACAGGGCATCTATACAGATAAAATTGTAACACGTTAATTGAAACATGTCTGACCCAGTGATTGATTAAAGTTACAAATCAGACCCCTACAGAACACCCCATTGCACACCACTAGACAGAGATTTGCCAAGGGGTATCTAACCACCCATCAAAGAATTAGGAACTTGTAAAGGTTGAGACAGGTATGATAGTAGGGTGGGTATGGAAGATGTAAGGGAAGATATATTTCTAAATGGTTTGATCATAAAGAAGAGCAATAAGTGTAGGCAATGCTGTTAAGTTTTGTTCTTTCAAGGTTATCACATACATTCATCATTGTACCAAGCTACAAAAAAACATCACAATCTATTTTGTGGCAAGATAGACAGGTGAAATCAAATGGATTATTTTTATTAATCCTAAATATATTTTAATTTGTTGTCTTGTTTCACAGAAATCTACAACTTATCACAAAACAAAGGCATTTTCCTGTTTCACCTATCACTGTACTCTAAGAAATCTAGAAAGTTCTAGATGATTTGCTTATTGTCTCCACTTTTTTTTCTCCTAAATTTTCTTTTCACGTAATGCACTCCCGGGCTACGGCATGCCAGAGATTACTTGCTGAAGCTTCAGCGAAGTAGAAAGTTAATGCCATTTTCCTTTCCCATGGAGAGAGTCATAAAAAAAGAAAAAAAAAAAAAAAGCCACAAATTGAGAACTGTTAGATTATAGAAGTTTGTACTAATTTATATATTTTCTGACCAGAAGGGATCATTGTCTTAATTTATTCTGACTTCTAGTACAACCAAACCCATTGGAATTTCACCTGAAAATTCCTTGTCCAGATCATAGCTTTGTAATGAGACAGAATTTTCAATGAAAACCTGGCTTTGTTGGGTTAAAGACTTCAAGTGAGAGAGAATCCTGCACATCCAAGGGTACATTGTTCTAATGATTAAAAAACATAACTATTAAAAATTGCCTTTCATTTCTAGCCTAAATCTATCTAAGTTTACTTCTTACTGCTGGTTCTTAGAAACGTTTTAATTATTACACTGAAAAATGTGTATCTGAGAAATACTTTTTTCATGCTAGGTACTAATGGAGTGTAATCAGCCTGTCTTTTAAGACTTAAATAAATTTATTATCTTCAGCTATTTGCTCCAAATCAGTTTGCAAAATCTTGGTAATTTTTCATCTGTTGCTTCAAATATTTCTTTTTTTTTTTTTTTTGACAATTTATTTATTATTTAGATCATAGAATTGTACAAGGTATTAAACAAATTATTGTGACGCCGTCACCTCTTTTCAGTCATTCATAACTGTGGAGTTAAGTAAATCACAAGTTTTGCCATGAATTTCCATAAATGCGTGGTCAAATTGTCTTTCTAGGTACAGGAATATGTCACTGGTATTTCCATGTCTACACCGTAATAAAACTGACCTTCAAGAGCTGACAAACACACTGAAAAAAAGCTTAAAAGGTATATAAATAAAACTCCAGTATGAACAGAAACAGAAAACCTCTAATGAAATAATAACAATATGAAATTAAATAATAATCAAAACAAACAAACAAACAAAAAACTTATGGTAAAAACACTTTCTGCAATCTGAAACAACGTTACTGTAAGGAATGCACATAACTTTCATGCTTACACAGTGCTATATCTCTGCTTACCCACATATAAATACATATATACCAACACATATACATGTGTACATATATGTATAAAAGTGTGTGTGTATATATGTATATATAAAACATATCTGGAAAGGTTTCAGTGCTATAAATCCTTATACTATCATTTAACATTCATTATGTTAATAAATTTTGAAAGTTGCAGAGGAAGGCGTATTCAAAAAGTTCAATGAATCATTCAATTTCCAGATGTACTTCCTCCATGTATCAGTAGATTTCTAGTGTCATGCTGTCAAACTCTGGAAGGTTGTGTTAGAATTAAACACTCCAACTCAGGCTTTAACATAGTATGGAAAGCTTATCTAACCTGACAGTACTCTAGAAATAATCCTTCTGACTTGTCAAAGATGGTACATGCCAAGATCTTTACATTATTTAGAAATGAAGGTTTTTAAAAAAAAAAAAAAAAAAGAAAAAAGAGAAATCTTATAAATCTCTATGGTCAAATTTAACTGTGGCAAAGGAGAGAGACATAAACGAAAACAGAAATAAAAAATGTACAGAATCTCATAAAATACATCATTTATGACTCAGAGTTTAGCTTTAACCCTTAGCTACATCTAGGATCTTATTCGAATTGAAGGAGTAAGTGATAAAGAAAGATGATACGTCTCAGTAACATTTGTCAGGAGAGACAGTTTATCATCTGTTACGTGATTGCAGCTGCCTTTGCGGAAGCAGCCTACCATTGACTATGGACATCTAAAAGGTTTTTCAAAGATGAAAAAGCTTGGTTTATTCTATTGTTTATAATGCATTTAGCGAAATTTGGGACATTTAAAACAAATGTCCCCTTTTCATGACGGGGCAATCCCTATTCTAATATTCTCATAAAATTTTAAAAAAGGAAAAACCCAAATACAAAACAAAACACCTTCAAATAGAAATTTGCTAACAATCTTATTCTCTTCCCAATATCTTTTATTCTGACCAGTCCTTTTCTGTTTCTAAATATATGGTTGGTTTTGGTATAAACAGATGGTCACAGCTGTGCCAGAGACACACTGATTCTCACTCTTAGATGGGAGACAACTTACTTGAAAGCAATTAGTTCTCTTGAAAGGTTCTGTTTGCTCTTCAAACAGTAAAATACTTAAGTGTATGCTAGGTGTGTATGTAATCATATTGACTCTGGACCATTGTGCTTTATCAAGTACTTCAGTCTGCTGGAGTATTTTTTTTTTTACTTCTATGTACTCAACTAAGTAATCTAGATGATAAACACCTTTTCAATTTAGTTAATCTTAGCTATCCAAAAGGATCCCTGGTCAGACCACTGAATCTCTGTACCAATTTTACTCAAGTAATGACAGTTGCACAGACTTCTGTCTTGTGCTTTTGTAATTTAACTATGTTACATTTAAACTATATAAAATATTTAGCTATATAGATTGATTTGGATGCCTAAACATGGGCATGGTGTGACTTTTAAGACATACTAAGTTAGCCAAATAGCCATATAGGGGTGTTAAATATTTGACTCAGGACACGCAAGAGAGCTGCACCATTCTGAACCAGCAACTAAAGTAATACAAAAATACCCTAGGACTCTCAAATGATGGTAGACAATTAAATTAAAACAACTGAATAGAAGCTCTGGTGTCTGCATTCAGACAAAATTGCTGTTTAAGCTTTGTTGGCTGTATTGTCTGAATATAATGGGAGCTTAGACACATACCTTGTATAAGGGCCTCTACACTATAGATGTCTACATTTATGAATCTGAAGCAGTCTCCCAATCTAGGTGGGAAATTGTTGGAATATATACTTTATTTCAATATTTTACCTCCTTTCAGTTTTACTGACCACTTCACAACAGAAGGCTTTTTCATGGGCCAACTTCCTGCCCAGCAATCTAATCACTTGTTTCTTAGGGAGAATGTCTAAATGTCGTACAGACACCCTCTTACAACTCCTACAATCTCATTCTCACTGTTCTTCACACTGGGAAACAGACTGGTTCCCACTGTGACTTCTGGTTTACCTTTGTGTAGACCCCAAAATAACCGGTTGGAAAGAGGCCAAAAAAAGGTCTGGGAGGAATAGCTGTCCCTGGAAAAGTTCAGTGTAATTTGTACTCTGTCTAACACAGTGTTAACACAGATCAAAGTAAGTCTGTTGAAACATCACAAAAAAGTAGGAAGAAAGAGCAGGTGAGGTGACAGACGTCAAAACCATAAGACAGGAGAAATAAGGATCAATACTGAGGCAGGCATGACAAGACCCCTGACTGGACAAATGAAATTGGTTTTGCATGATAAGTAGCAGCCCATTAAGGATAAAGTTCGAAGACAGGAGAATGGAGAAGAAAACAGAAGAAAAAATGCCTTGACCTAACAACACAAAGAAACAAGGCAATCAAAAATAAGCTTTGCTTATTTGTAAAAGATTATAAGTATAGTTAGTGTAGTCCCATATTAGTCAACTGGTGGCATGATGTGTTATTCTGCATCTGCTTGAGAGTCTCATGGTAAGCTGCAGTAACTATAAACGTTGAGCATGAGAGTTGCCTTTCTGAGTTCCTTACAAGCACTGACTGGTGAGCCCACTGGGTGTTCCTTGGTCAGCTAGTCCCTTTAGTAGACAGTGAGTGTCCCTTCAGTCCAGCCGTGTTGAGTAGGGAAGATCTGCAACTAGTGTGTAGTATGTGTAACACCAAACCAGGATTGCTTTTGATGAAAATGAAGGCAAGGTGAGCAGTCTTCACTCCAGTGACATTCTGGATATGCATGGGCATAGCTGTAATGCATGCTGGGAGTCTGGAGTTTTTTACATTCTTCCCATAAAATAGTTTAGATGTAGTTTGCAAAAATAATGAACAAGTGAATTACAATCTGAAAATCAATTTCAGACACAAATATGCCATTTAAGATGCCTAGCATATGACAGGCAGACTTAGAGATGAGGATTATTTTTAAAAGACCTCATCTAAATTAAATTTGCTTTAAAGAATGTTATTATCCCTCAGAAACAGTATCTTGGGCATTTTTCATATCTGTAATAGCTCACCCAGACTTATCAGGGGTTTTTAACCCCACTAAATAAAATAAAAATTGGCTAGATCAGTACAGTCAAACTAGTATTTGCAAATTTAACTTACTTCTGTTCTTAACTGTTTATCAAGGGTTCTTAGTTTTACAAGTTTATTTGTCTAATGCCTTTGTGTATATATGAACTGTCTAATTTCTGTGAAGGTCTGCAATATGTGTGAGAGAAATTTTGGTGTTAAATTCACAGCAAACATGAAAATAAATTCTTAATAGCTTTTAAAGACTAAATCCATTCAATAATTATTCTTTCTGTATGATGTGACTCATGGCAAACTCTGGTAATTCTGCGAGGTCTGAGAAGGTCTGTCTCTAGACAACATTCAGATCTTGCATACTTTGGTGCTTTTTTCAAAGCTGCTTTTTGAAATTGCAGTAAAAAATACCCATTAATTATCTGGCCTGGCCAGTATAGATGCAATATCACACACTTGAGGAAAAGAAAAAGAGACATCGGTCAAAAGCAGCATTACAGAGTAGGCAAGGCTGAGAAATGTCTGTAATTTAAATGAATAAAGAATAGACATAAATACGCTTTCCACCCACTCTCAGATAAAAGACATTTTGCAACTCAAAAGCCTTGGAAATAAAATGTTATTGCTACTGTATCACTGTAAGATCTCAGTGGTGGTGTTCTTTATCATTCCACTCCATTCCAAAGGAGCCTTGTTTTGGGCTTAAATTTTCTACACTTACCAAAGATACGTTATTAAAATGGAAGATTAGTTAAATTGTTCCTCACTGACTCTTAACATAGTCTGGGTAAGACCATCCCTAATCAGGGGAAGCCTTCATTGATCCTCTTTATATTTTAGTACTTCAATACAGAGATGCTATATAGTACTCATACATCTGTTTCTTTCACATTGGCAGTGATTCAGTAATATGTGTTTAATTTCTTTTTCTAGTGCCTTTTTCTAATCCCAGTGTCATAGGGTTAGTCTGGTCCTCAGCTGGTGATTGAGAATGATTTGAGTTTTTCATAGGATAATGCCCTATTTCCAGTTCTGTGCTGAGGATGTAGACACCTTAAAGCATTTAAGTTGGCACCTGAATCACTGCTTCTACACAATCTTACAAGCCATTTCGGTTATAATTTTTTTTTCCCCTGTGTTATTCAGCAGAGGTAGAACTAGGATCTTACCATATAACAGATTTCTAGGCTTTATGGCAAGGCTAGAACAAATCATTATGATTAACAACAAAGAATAAAATTATAATAAATAATTAAATAATATTAATTATAATAATAGCAAATATTATAAGGAGATTAGGAAGAAAAGAGAATGTATTAATATAAGCAACGTGATTTGTCTGCATATATATGAGAAACAAGATAGCACTATAGTCAAAGTGCAATACATGTGATAGTAATAAAAATACATATCAGCATCAGAAATTACAGTAAAGTTGTGGATTGAAATGTGACCTGAATTGAACTATTTGCTATTGATCTATTATCTAAAACTCACTACATTAAACAGAGATGATTCCCATGACTTCAGACTGTTCTGAATGAAGACAGCACTGCAGGATAGAACCTGGTATTCCGGTTCTGTTGGTCTTCGTCATTATCTGCTGTCTTTGTTACACACTGGAGAAGCATCGGACAAAAAAAGGCAAAACTTAAGAAAAATAACTTAAGGCGATAGGTAAATATTTTTTTTTTTCTCCTTCAAGCTGAACGGAAGGGTGAAGGCTCCAGGGTCACATTTGCCATCATCATTTTAACCAGGCCTGTAGTGATAGCAGAAGAGGCAACAATTTTAAACTGAAAGAGGGTAGATTTAGATTGGACATAAGGAAAACATGCTTTAAGATAAGGGTGGTAAGACACTGGAAGAGATTGCCCACAGAAGTTGTGGATGCCCCATCCCTGGAACTGTTCAAGGTCCGATTTGATGTGGCTTTGAACAACCAAAGTTGCTCAAAGTTTGGGCATCCAAACAGCTTAAAGGGGAGGAAGGACTAAAACTCTGGGCTTCTTTCTGAAAGAGTGACCTAGCCACTAAATGGCTGTGCAAAGATCACCGGTTGTACAGAGAGAGACTGAAATGAGTTCAATAAGGTAAGATTCACCTCAGCTGTCTCAATACAAGGAGTTTTACAAGGCTATGTATTTTTTTTAATTTAAGAGTCTTTGGTTGAAGAAATTAACACACTAAAGTTGAAGACTGCACTAAGAATGCACAACAGTGCCATTTCAGCCTGCAGGGAAGGTTTTGACAGAAGTCTTAGTCACCTAGGGCACATCAGGTGCCTGTGAAGTCTAGGTAGCATTTATAGATTGCAGTCCTAAATTTAGGCTTATAAGTAACGCTTCAGGCTCAGCTAAAATGCTGTCCTAGTGGTATGCATTCATCTAAGTCCTGACATGTACCAATTTAAGCACATTACAACTTCTCCTTCAGAAACTTTGGTTCTAGAGCATGGAGATACTATGAATGCCCAGAGGCATGAGCCCCAAACAACAGTTAATTTGGAATTAAAAAATCTGATCCTACAATCTTGTTATCTTGCACCCACAACACGAAGCCATGTACAGCACTCAGAGTTTGTTCTTTTCAAACATGCTGCCAAAATAAGAATTGGTGGTGGTGTCCAGGTTTTCTAAAATAGCCTTCCAACTAGTTCTCTTCTACAAACAAGCACCTAATCTTTAACTGTTGCAATACCTGTGTGAAGTCTTTTTTTCTACCTTGTTCCTAAATACTTCAAGAATTTGGGCCATTTGGCTTAGCTGAAGTGTGCTGGGATCCAGAACCAAACTGCAATAAACAGGAAAATATGTAATGAGTGGGGAGGGGGGGAGCCCACAAAGGGAATTCTAAGGAAATCATGAGTGCCAACTGGTTGCTCATCATCTGATATAGAAAAGCAATTTTGGTGTTACTTTCCAATGAATCATATACATAAAAATTTTTTACTGAGGTGATGTTTCGTTTTACTTTTTTTCCTTCCTCTTTTCTTTTGTCTTCCCTCAAGACCTTCAAAGACATTTGTTTGTTATTAATTCACCCTGTATCCCCACTGTATCCCCACACCCCTGAGTGCCTGAGGGGTTCTCAGGTATCAGTTTGAAAGGATTAAAAAAAGATGAAGCAAGGCTGACCCTTCCATCTCACAGAAGGAAAGGGTTAGCATGAAGATAAATTAGAAAAAGTAAGTACAGTGTACACTGTTTGACTGCTAAATCAATCTCTGCCTAACAGAAAAGGCCAGAATTTAATAATGTGACTTTGAGCACTGACCAGAAGTTGTTTAGCAATAGTTGTCTATGGCTGACAATGTCTTATATA
Source organism: Ibidorhyncha struthersii (assembly GCA_013398815.1). Taxonomy (NCBI): domain Eukaryota; kingdom Metazoa; phylum Chordata; class Aves; order Charadriiformes; family Charadriidae; genus Ibidorhyncha; species Ibidorhyncha struthersii. The sequence goes on along the minus strand of VZSZ01006443.1, from coordinate 17,351 downwards.
AGTAGTATTTTTATCTCAGTCTGCTTCTTTGCTCGTGTGTTACCTAACTCAAGGTCATTAGAACCTAGATCTAGTTTCTGTTAGATTAATAAAATGAAATAAAATATAATATACAGCCTTGTAGGAAATTATCTATCAAATGAGTTCGTTCAAACTCTAGTCTCAGGAGAAATATTTCACTCCAAGGCATAACTAAATAAACACCTGTTAACAGACTGCAGTTAACGCTAGTACTTTAACATTCACTGACAGCAGCCCTAAACAGTGCTCAGAGAATTGAGATGCAACTGATTACCCAAAAAAAAAAAGAAAGAAAGGGATAGGCTGGAACTCTTGTAGCACAACTGAATTGATTAATTGCCTTAGAGTTCTGTATCACATATATCTGACACTTCATGTGATCAAATATGCCACCATATAAGGATATTAAATCTGAGTAGGTTTATCACTGTATCAGACTTCAGTACAAAACTTAAAATGAAATAAAATTCACCACATTAGCAGCTGTTATATCATTACCATCTGACTACACAATACAAGATTCAGTAACACCTCTTCTTCTGTCTTATTTTAACAGGAATTTGTACTTTGCACCTTGATTAGGTTGTTCCATTCTTTCATATTGCAAAGCATTTTCACTCTTTTCATTAGTTTTCTCCCCCTTCCCCCACTATATCTTTGAATTTTAATTACTCAGGGATTTTTATTATTTTTTTTAAGGATAGTCATTACTCTTTGTAATACTTACTGTGATGGCCTTTTAATAAGTGGCTTATTTTTCCACACCAGCTTAAGGAATCTAATTCTGCAACTAATTGAAACCTCTGTTCACTATTTTTGTCTTATGATGATAATATTTGGGTAAGCTAAGGACTAGGGAAGTGAGAGTTTCCATTTCTGGGCATTTTTTTTTAAATTTGTTTTAGATTACCCTCTTATTTCCTTCTTTATCACAACCTATGGTGTACTCTTTCTATATTTCATTATTATCTGTAAATACCAGCCTTTAATATTTAATATAATCTTTAATATTACATATTTTTATCCCTATAAATATATTTAAAATGCAATGCAATTTAATTTTAGCTTAACTGGTTTCCTGAAAGATAATATGGAGATTATTACTGCTTGCACAAATAGATACAGCGTACTTGGAGACTTCAATGGTGGTGAAAGATAAAACACCTACAGAGTATTTCTTAAAGGTAGAACCAATTAAATAAAAATATCATAATAATGCATACAGCTCCTCAGAGGAAATCTATCTGCTAGGTATAGTCTACACGTGGCCTTAACATATTAAAAATATTCATACCATTAATTTAAGGTAAATGAGCATGGGAAGTCTGTATATTCATATATTATAAAAATATTTTAAAATATATATATAATACCTAGGGTAAAAAATTACATAAACTGTAATTTGTTAGTTGCTGATAGGAATGTGAATGTGTCTTAGTGTGTGGGCTGCAATTCCTTTTAAAATCTACTCAGCGTCATCCAGCCTGCTGTGTTTAATTTCAAAATCTAACATTTTCATAATGTAAACTAAATTGTTTGTTCACTTCTGCTTTATATGGTATGAATTAATATCCGATATAAAAAGTAATTCAGATGGAGTCATACTTACAGAACTGTAGTTATTCAGAGCACTGGTCTTAGTTGTAATTTCATCCTTGTATTTACTTTTCCATCATTAAAAAGGACACTTTCAGAGCCTTCCTGAGGTTATGTTAAGAAACAACTGCACTTCATGATATCCAAAATCTTGTGAACAAAAAAGAAAAAAAACAATAACTCATAATCAAAATTTAAGAAATTCAGAAAATTAATTAAACCATACAACAAGAATCAGATTACTAAAGAATTTACTGTATTGCATATATTACATAAAGTTGCATAAGGAATCATATATTACATAAAGACCTGGAAATAGGAATAATAGAATAAAAGGCTATTTTATAATATAATTCAGTATCTGAAAAGTCTTTTAATCAAGACTAGTCCATGAATGAGAGAAATCTGTCTGAAACTCATCTCAGACCAAACTGACGTGATACTAGTGAGCTGGGGAAAACACCTGGGAGTTATTGCAGAATTTATATCAACATCTTTAAATGAGTGAGTATGTCTGTTCTCACCACTGGTGCTCTCACTTAAGGTTTACTCCAGCCCCCCAGCTGCTGGTGGATTGCCACATTTCAGTAAGAGTTAGTCAGCTCTTTTCGGCTTCATGTCTGAGGCTCTGTATTTTTTTCAATTAAATTATGTTTATGTCTGATAGAAGGGTCGTACCTGACTATAATTAGGAAAATGCAACAAGCCACGTGCAAGAGCTTACTTGTTGAATGAAGCCCCTACTTAGGGGCGTATGAAAGCAGTGCTCTGAGAAGTACAGTAAAAGCTAGATTGGTTCCATCTATGTAAGCACTGAACTAAGAAATATACTTACTGAAAGCTCCTTAAGTGAAGACTGATTTCCTGAAGACAAGGCAGATCTTAGATAGTTGTTTTTACTCTCTGGACATTGTTTGCTGGATGTCATCAGGCTGAGCACTACCATGACACTCACTTCTTTGTCACATGAGACACTAGAGAGTCCCAGACTAAATTAGGTCTAGACTCAAAACTGTGGATCAGTTAACCTCTGAAGTAAGGCACAAACAATATAATTACGTGGGATGAGTCTGGGACCTGACTAATTTAAGTCTGCCCATACAGTTTAGCATCTAGTTGGCTTATCCTTTCTGAGGAGAAGTTTTTTTACCTAAGTAGTGATTTTCTAATACTTAAAGGATCTATTTAGAAACTTCACTACAGAAAAGAAACTGGGAAAACTGAGGAAAGACACCTCTCAATGAAAGTGTGAAAACTGATCCCATAATTGGTCATAAGCAGAACACTAGGCGATGAATTTCACTCTCAAAAAAAAATCTCAAGTAAGAATAAAATCAAGCATCTTGGACTTTAAGAGTTTAGTGCCATTTGAGATACCTTAGAGTATTCCCTTTGGCGTCTGGTTACTACTCTAGAAGCCTTTGGGTATCCCATAAGGGCCTGTGCTGTGAATTGCAAATCCTGTGCAGATGTCCCAGAAATTCTCAGGCATATAAAATGACTTTAGATGACTATGGTTAGGCAATTAATGGAACCTCTCATTTTGGATGAGTGTTTCCTTTGTTTAGCTTAAACATCCAGACAACTTTTATTCCCATGACTTTTTAATTTTATTAAAAGTCATAAAGCCAACGTGGAAACTTCGTACATTTTGACTTGGTTTTCTTTAAAATTGAGCTTTAAGATTATGATATAATTGTGCAAAATTTAGTGAACTAAAGAGCCAGCCAAAAGCACAGGGTCTTTAATGACTTGCCATGGTTTGAGATTTTGCCATGAACAGATTATTTTTTTCTTTTTTCTGCAATGAATAGGAAAACGCACAAATCTAAAAAAAGCATATGGGAAACAGTACCTGAAGGTCACCTGATGTAATAAACATAATTATTCATTCATGTATCCATTTCTTCAGAAAATTTTCATTACCAGAGGAATGGAAAATTGATACTTAAAAATAAGAGTATTCCGCCAGGCCCAGGATTTCAATCAAAATATAATTTTTCTTAAAAATGAATACAATCATTAAGTAAAGGAAATGATTGGGAAAATGGCTTTTTGACGACTATGATGGTAGAGAAAAGATTTTTCTATGGTCAGTTTTATACGTGCAAGCTAGTGTATCCAATTCCATGATTGATGCGTGACTACCCTGTAACGGTTTTGCTGATTTCAGAACAGCTCATCTTGTGAAAGATGACTTGCAGCCTCCCTCATCAGGAGTCTGAAGAAACAGTTTAATGAAGGTGAAAGTATGTGTGTTGCAGTTGGGCAAGCTTTTTAATATTCCTGCCAAGAAGACAGAAAAACGTGAAAATTCTCTGTCAGTCTCTCAAAACAATAGTCACAGCAACAAGAAAATCAACATCTGTTATATGTTTTTCTTTTGTTTCTTCTAATCGATCCAGCAAATCTTTGCCAAACGTTTGCACAGTGTGCCATAGAAATGTCACTTGAGGGTGAAAAGGACTGTCACTTTATAAGTAAATGTCATTTTGTAAGTAAATATCGAGTAGGGAAAGAAAAATTACACTAAGATAAGAAGCTCAATGGCTAAATGGCTGATGATACAAACAAGAAGCAGAGCATGTAATGAAGATTCCAGTTAATTTGTACCCCATCTGTCTGATGTCCTGATAATAGTAGACGGTAAAGGAAGTGATAGTCGTGGGTTTCCAAATCATCTTAACAGTGGAGCTCTACCATTCAACAAACATCTGCAGCAAACAACAGTGTTTCCACCTTGGCCAAGCATGGCAACTGAAATGCCTCTCCTTTTCAATTCCTTCTTTTCCTTTCATTAAGTCTCAGGTTTTGTAGAGTTCTCAAGTAATCTCTGCCTCTGTTGTTCTAACCTTGCCCCTCCTTTTGCTCCCTTCATCTCTGGATCTTTTTTGCACACTTATCTCCCCGAAGCACTGAGGTCCAGCTGATGCTTAAACATTTCAACATCTCTGCCATGCCATTGTTCCTATCTCCACTCCAGAATCCTGATTACTCCCTCCATCTGCTTTCTGTATGCACTCTCAAAGAGGCGAAGGTAGAAATTTATTTACCCTTACCAGCAATTTAATCACAAAGCTTGCTAATGCTTGGCAAACATAACCCATATCTTGTGCATTTAGTAGACACAGATCTCTGAGGCTTAGCAACTCATACTTTATTATATTAAGACTGTCTACACAAAAGCTACTTGGCAAAGCATCTATGGAATCTATGTTCAATGAAGTTGTTGACAAAGAGCATTGACATTTGATTTAGCTTTTAGGATAGAAATAACTAGTAACATAATCTTAAATAGTTTGTATAACTTTATAAGGAAGAATATAAATGAGAAGTTTCTATTTATCTTATTATATGTTATCTTATTCTTCCTCTCCCCTATCTCCGTCTGTTTCCTTAAAGTACCATCTCACTCTTCTGTTCTTTCAAACCTTTTATCTAGGTTAATTGTTGCAGATTTGGGAACGAGTATTTGTAAGTTCTCAAAGCAGAACTATTGTCAGTATTATCCAGAAGAAAGGAATAAGTCTGGAAAGGCACTGGCAACACACAAAAACACACAGAAATAGTTAATATCACGTTTAAGGCAAATTGAATCTGCAACTATACTAAGGAAAAAATATGTATATGTAGTGCTTGAAGAGATGAAAAGAGGTGGAGGCTCTACCTTAACACCAGCTTTTTCCTGAGAGTCTCAGTCCTTGACATGGCGATTTTCACATAAACACCCATTATTTTGTTTTTTGGCATCTAGCTATCCAATCAGTTTTACACATTTATCTATTACCTGTGTCTCCCATTTAAACCTTTTATGCCTTAAATATGTCTGCTTTGTATTGTTTACAGTCCTAGAGTGCAATTTTCTCATACCTTGTGAGTGCTGTAATGCAAGCCCCTCTTCTTCCCAAGACCTGGTATGTTTGGGGCAGAGAAAAACTCTAATTTTTCACGGAAAGGAATGACTTTTTTTAAAGCTCTTTTTGCTCCAAACTCTTTTTCTCCATCTTTTATAAAAGTCAACAGCAGAAGATGTAAGCAGTGTCCCTGTTTCCTGCGGCAGTTTTCATTAGCTCTTCTTGCCTTGAGTGTCAAACAGAGAAGGCAGCTTACAGGGCCTGTATTTTTTTCTCCATGCCCTCTTTGCAGGTTATATTAATAATATACTCACCTAGGAAATTTTGCTTTATATAAATTTCCAGAATTTGCCATTTGGCTTACTTTAAACAGCATTCACATGATAAAATGTCTGTTTGCAAAAGGGGAAACCATGTAATCGGCAAATGGGAAGCACCGGCCAGGAAAACTGTAGGTTTCAACATGAACTGTGCAAAAACAAAACATACTAAGTATTTAGTGCTGATAGTGACATTCCCAAATTACACATCTGCTCTTTTGATTTACATTCTAGAGTATCGGGCAGCAGATGGAAAAGACAGTGAGACATGCAGAAGAGGACTGTTCTCTTATAAATCTGTGTAGCATCCACTAAAAATCCTGACTGCTGACAATCACCAAGAATAGCATTCTTTATAAGTAAAACACTGAATGAAGCAAATACATTGCTGTTTAGGCACTTAGCAATGTAGATATATTATTGGTACAGATGATAGGGAAATCGAAGACCAAATCAGTCCAGTTGTAAGTTCTCTCACTTCTCTCAGCTACAAGAAGTTTTATACTTTGTTTTGACAAGTCTGTAAATTTATGTCATAAGCCATCTAAGCCATCAGAAAGAGGGAGTTAAGATGGGAAATATTTAAAAATAAGTATGATTTATTAAGCACAATTAGAAATTACCTTTAAACAATTTACTGAATGCCAGATAGTTTTTTATTTAGATTCATCTAGATCCTAATTTTGTGTATTATTTCAGTCTTTACACATAACACACAAAGGTGTGATCCTCCACTACAGATGATGATAATGGGATTCTCGGTTATCTACCTTCAGTACGACTTGAATTTTTCTGCTAGTGCTGCAGGCAAATGACTTGGCCCCTAGAGGATAATGCACTTCTGTTTCATTTCTGATAGAGACTTCTAATGAAGAAATAATTTCATCCTGGTTTCAGGAATGGTTTCATGACAAGGTCCAAAGCGTTGATTATATTTTGAACAGTCATTAACATTAGTTAGCAGTTTTCATACTTGGACTTTTAACTCCATCATCTCACTCAGTTTAAGGATTTTTTTTTAAGAGTTTACTTTTTTAATTACATTTGAATGCATAATATGCAAGCAGTATCCACCTTACTTCCATAATATTAAAACTTCAAATATAGAGCAGAGTTTAACTTATTTAAAGCTTACTGTAGTTTGAATTGTAAAATTTGAAATTACAGTATAAAATATTTTAACAGTTTGGCATTGTTTGCCTTAAGGTTTCCTTCTGTTGTTATCAGGTGGTATTAAACCTAAACTGATGTTAGGGAAATAGAATATATCTTTAGAAAAGGAGAAGTTAGCATATGTACTGAACATGCACAAGTGAGAAATTTGAGTATATCAGCAAAGCCTGGGGAGAAAACTTGACCCTAACTCTTTTATGTTATAGTTAGGTCCAGAAATCACAATAAGCAATTATTTTTACTGTCACTCTATGTAACCTTTTTTTATTGCCAAACTGGGGACATCACCTGATACCAATTCAAATTACAGTATACTAACATGTAACAGAGAAAACTATTCTTGTTTACAGCTTCAGCCCTAAGCTCACATAGCATTTGAAGTATGTGCCACTATTCAGTTTAAGAATGAGATCTACCCATATGGCTTCATCTGCCTACACAGGCTAAAATTTTTATTGAAGAGTAGTAACATTTAAAATGAAAAGGATGAAAAACCACCATGGACTAAAAGACCATATCAGTGTCTTCTGACACCAACATAGCAGTAGATCAACACTGTCAGGGAAAAAAAAATAAAATAAAAAAAACAGCATTTATAATAGGAATTTCTTAAAATAGTGAGAAAAACAGAATTTAATATGCAAAATTTACTTGAACTATCATTACTATTGCTAATAGAATTTTAAAAGCTATAAATTTGGCTCTTTGATCTACAAAATTAATCTTATGAAAAAGTTTTCACAGAGATTTTCAGTTCTTGTTTCTGCTCAGTCCAGAAACTACACTTCTAGAGAAAAAACATCCTTAATTTTCTACTTTTTCATATCTTCTACAGGACTTGCAGACACTTCTCTCTGTGGACAACTTTTGATACCCTTTATAGGTGGGGAAGTTGCCAACATATGGTATTTGTCATTCAAGTTTCCTTTTCACTGTCTTTTAGTGTAAAATTAGCACTTTGTCTCTCAGACGCACAATAGCACTGAAAAGCTCGTTTGACACTGTCTTCACAAAGGAAGCTCATATAGTTTTCTCTTTAGTTAATGTGTTGAATGTCTGAGGATCCACGAAAAAAAAAAACACCAAACAAACAAATAATAATGCAGCAGTGCAAAACAACTGATGAAAAGAAGCCAAGCTAGCACCTAAAAGGAAGCTAATGGCTCAGATGGAGTGTTTTAGATGAGATTGATCAAGCTGTGTCAAAGTCTTAGAATATTTTTGCAGAACTCACGTTGACCTTTGGACAAACCTGATCACAATGATCATTCATTTGTACAGAATTTCAAGTGACTAACGGCTACTTTTTTCCTTCAGGGACTGCTTTTTATTGTTAATGGAGTTGATACTTCAGGAACAGATCTGTAACTATCTGTGGAAAATTTCCTTGGTAAGCAAACAGTTCAGCTGTTCCAAGAAAACTTCCAAGTTGTCTCAAAAATTCATTTTATGGAGAAGTGATTTGTGTGTGTATGTGTGTGTGTACATGAGTGTGTGCACATATGCTTCTGTGCATATCTAAAGGACTGGAATAAATTCCTGTAATTAATATGTTTCCTAAAAAGGGATGCAAGGTTAGAAATGGAGTTTAATCAGACTATTTTTCTTCTGACAAGGAGTTCTGTTGTTAACCCTAGTAATTCTGTAAAAGGGGGCGAATATTTTCATAGAATACTTAAGTCACTTTATCCTGACAGTGTATGCAGATAATAGTAAATACTATTAGCAATACTAAATATGCTTGTGTGTGCAAATGTATTTGCAACAGGTAAGCCAGTCTTTAAAAGGACCTCAACCACACAAATCTTTGAAAAATATGTTATTCATAAGATTTTGGGGTTGGTTGTGGCATAACCCTGGTAGGAAGTTAAGCCTCACACATCTGCTCGCTCAGTTCCCAGGGGTGGAATGGGAAAGACAATTGGAAGGGCAAAAGCAAAAAAACTCATGGGTCAAAGTAAAGATGGTTTAATAAGTGAAGCAAAGCCATACATGCAGGCAAAGCAAAATAAGGAATTCATTCACTACCTCCCATCGGCAGGCAGGTGTTCAGCCATCTCCAGGAAAGCAGGGCTCCATCACACGGTTACTTGGGAAGACAAAAATCAGAAATCCGAAAGTACCCCCTTCCTCCTTCTTCCCCAGCTTTTATTGCTGAGCATGACATCAAATGGTATGGGACATCATTTGACGTGAGCTGTCCCAGTTGTGTTCCTTCCCAGCTTTTTGTCTACTCCCAGCCTACTCACTGGCGGGGCAGTGTGAGGATTAGAAAAGGCATTCATGCTCAGTAAGAACTGATCAGGAACAGTTAAAACACCGGTGTGTTTACCAACCTTGTTTTTATCCCAGCTCCAAAACATAGCTCCACACAAGCTACTACAAAAAAAAATTAACTCCACCCCAGACAAAACCAGTCTGGGAGGTAAAGTTAGTTTTATGCACATATTTGTACTTTAGTAGTTTCTGAATTAATTTGTTGGGTAAAACCTCAGTATAAATCTCAAACACTAGAAATCGAGTTGGATGGTTTCTTAGAAGAGAAACATTTTCTTTTCTCAGTGTTTTTAATTTTTTTAACAGAAACAAAAATAAACAAAAAGTAAAAGATAATCACTATAGCATCTAATAGACTTTTAGCAGAACTCAGCAACAGTTAGGAATCAAGGATCACATCCTTCCCCCTTAATCCATATGAAGTAATTATCTAAATTCCTTCCTCTAGTAGACAGAGGAAAACAAGAACTCAGGAGGGTGATTCATGCCGTTATCAGAGAAGTGTCATGGGAGAGGAATTATCTGGCCTAAGTTAAGCCCTCTTCATAATCATTTTTTTGGGGGGTGGGGGGGGGGAAGAAACAGCCATAAAATAATTTATTATTGTACCTTAAGATAAGTACCTGAGATAGCTTGGGTAACTTATGCTCTAGCTTAAGTGACATGCTCTGACAGCTATTATCACTCTGCGTCGTCTATAATTGCAGCTAAGACAATGAGCTAAGATTTAGACATCTCACAGAGATATGCTGAAGCAACAAATACCACCCTAACTGCTTTTATTACCAAGAGCAACATACTACGAGCACACATATACAAAATTTACAGTTAAAATATAATTCTCCATAATGTCTATTTCTTTGCTTTTTTCCTTCTACTTTATACTACTATAATCCAAATAAATCTGTGCTCAAACAGGGCATGGGTTTTTTTTGTATATTCACCTGGATGAAGGTCACCGATATGTGAGTTCTTGTACTGTCTTATCCTGGGGAGTTATCTTCATTTCTAAGTGATAACCTATGTTACTGCAATCCTTGCTATTATTACTCCAGCCTCAGTGAAATTGCAGGTCATATCCCACTGCTTTCTGTACTGTAATGCTTCATTTCTTTCTCTACATTGCATCAATTCCTACAGAGCACATCTGTCTTCAGAGGAGAGCTGGAAAAGCTTATTCACAACTATCAGCCTTCTCTTGAGAATTCACCGGTGATCAGCTTGCAGTGATAAGTATATTCTCATAGTGATCTAAAATTTGGTAAAGTACACCCTGCCACTGGAAAGCTCTCTGTACTCCAGACACACCAGAAATCCCCTTTGCTTTGTGCCACCTACTCAAGTCAGAACGCTCGGTCAACATGAAGGAATCTAAAATTATCACTGGAAAAGCAGCTGCTTAAATGGTGACACTGTCTATTTTATTGCCAAGAACATTTCTATTCTAATTCTGCCATGTTACTTTGTGAGCCTGTAGTCATTTAAAAGATTCTCTTTAAAAGGTTTCACTCGTCTTTAGTTACAGTATCTAGTCCCTTTGTAAATTAAGACATTTATACCTTTGCTACTTATTTCACTAATACCAGATAAAAGATTTGCTGTTCTTGTGTTTGTACAGAGCTTGTCATTTGCTATTATGGCATAACATGACATATTGCCTTTGTGGTATGTTTTGATAATGTCAAATAAAAGTACAGAACACTGGAATTTTTATTTAAGACTTTTTCTTTTCCTCTCTCAACCTAAAAGCATGGAACCATTCAAACATGCAAATTACTTGTGAAAAAAGAGATTAAATATGGTTTAGCTGATATCTACAAACAATAAGATAAAACTACAAAAGATACAATTCTTCAATGTGCAGCACAGGGCTTACCTGTTGGTTACGATGTTTGTATGATGATGTTGTATTGTCTTATCATCTTGATTATCAAAAGCTAGGCTGTGCATACAAAAGATACTAATCAGAAATTTTTTTTTATCAAATTAATTATTCACTAAAAGCAGTACACTCAACAGAATATCATTTGTATTAGTATATCTGTAAAGAAAATACACTATCTTTGTACTAAACCAAGACATGCATAATAGTACAAAGAAGACTCTTTAGCAAAACCTAATTGAGGATAAACCTGTCACATTAAAGAGTATTCTTGGCAATAAGGTTATGCACAAAACCTTTCTGTGATTAATCTGAAAGTTTAAGCTAAAGAAATACCATATAATTGCTTATTATCATGAGCTTCTTAAAAAATCTTAAGGGAGAATAGAATTTGCACAAACATATGCTCCTTAGATTACTAAATATTTCTTAGGGGAAAATGGTTAGAACATTAATGAATAATAACAAGAGATAATTTCATTACATTTAACACAGACATAAACATTTGTTTCTGTATCAGAAATGTTAATTGCTGCAATAGATGAGAAGCAATGATTTAGAAATGTTTTTTGTCTCACGTGTTTTAACACTTATTCAAACTGGAAAAAAAGTATTGTGAATCATTAGACAAATTTCTTTTTTCTAAGATTTTTAAAAAATTCACATGTATACAGGGAAAATAAATATGTCTTATAAATTTCAAATTACTAAATGTCACACAGTCTTCCTATAAAAATAAGTTTATAGAATGTATGATATTAAGTTTAAAAATTTGCATAATTTAATAAAATGTAAACATTTAGATGTATAAGGAAAGAGATGGAAAGTAGCATTCCTTAAAGTTACAAGATTAAGAAATGTAGGTGTAATACTTGTGCTACTAGGAAAAATGCCTTCTACTACCTGACAGTATTTCCTATTTTTTTCCAGTTAGAAGAACTAAAAACATAAATGTATTTAAAAACAATATTTTGAAGCAAATCATGTCAGGCTGCATCATGAACATTTGTTTCTGTATTGTTTTATTGTAAAAGTTAACCTTCTATAAACTATTTGGTAATAGTTGATACATAGGTTCAGTTGTTTTTTCCAATGTGTCAGCAATTTTCTCCTTACCATATCACGCAGATTAAGCAAATGTCTACTTAGTAGGACAAGTCAGCAATACCAAAAAGACTTTCTATATCAAAGGTCAATCCTTTTTTAAATTTATTACTTAGCAATAGCAGGTCCTACATGCTATTTAAAAGATGAATTCCTTTTCATACATTTAAAAGGCATTGTCAGCACAAATACATTTCCAATCAGTTAGCGACTGGGTTGACTCAGTCTGGTTTTGACATTTCTTTTAAGGCTGAATAATTTATATTCACTATAGCCAGAACAGACCAGAGTTGCAAAGGTATTAGTAGGATTTACAAGCAAAGCAGATTTTCACTTTCTTAAAAGTCTAGATATTTTGGAAGGTTGCCTTACACCTTTTTGGTTAGAATTCTCCCTTGGGACATGAGACAGTTGAAAGACTTCACTGTACCTATCTAGGTGTTTTCCATTGGTCTGTCTAGAACAATATACTGTCTTTGACAGTGGAAGTGTCTCAGACAGTTGTTGTTACTACTATTATTATTGTTGTTGTTATTGTTGTTATTATTATTATTATTTTAGGGGAATGTTGATCCAGAATGAACTTGGTTTCTCTCTTTACATTTCCTAGAAGACTTTTAGCTGAAAAAGACATGAGATTAAAAGAATAGTAAATCAACTTTTTTCTTATTGAAATGCACATTAAAATACTCCTGAAAATCTTCATTGTTCAGGTGCTCTAGTAGTAAGGCAAATACATCAGTGAGAGATAAAAAATAATTTGGTATTATAAATTCTGCAAGAGTCTACCAGAGCTCCAGTCAATAAATGTTCCTGCAAGAGCATGAGTGCCAAAAATGATGACCCTATTTTCTTTAATTCTATCTTGGTGCCAAATCCTTTTCCTTTACTTGCTTAAACTGTTTTATAAATCATGAAATTCAACACACTTTTCCATATTGTAGCCTTAAGTTTCAGGAAACTTGTAACCTTACATTTATTGATAACTTCTCTCAGTTACTACTCAGAACTACACCCTCATCAGTGAGGTGAGTACTGCTTCCTACACTGAGGTCAGCCTCACCTTCTGGTTTGTCTTCACAGAGCATCCCTCCTTCTCTTGCTGCTACTTGACAACAAGTTCCAGTCTCTGTTCTAATGACTATTTCAGTGTATTATATCAAGTATTAATCATTTAACTTCTGAAAGTAAGTGTTTGGGATGATATTCCAGATACCTGAATTTCTAAAATACATTTTGTTTTTTCAGATAAAGTAACATTCAGAGATGCTTGCCAAATTTGGACTCGCACTGTGTTACAACTACAGGTACAGTTATAATATCAGAAATATCTCAATCAGAAAAACTTAACTTTTACAAAGACGAAGTAAGTAAAGTATAGAGAAACAATAATATCTTATTTTGCAGTTAGAGGAATAAAGCATAGAACCATTAAATTATTTAAGCAGAGTCTACTATGAATTGAATCCAAGGATCTTAAAGATCAGAGCACTTTGACTGTATGACCACCCTTCTCTTGGAAAGATATTTGTGTATTCCAGAATTATAGATCCATTTTTTCAGGCCAATTGTAGCTGTGATGAAATTGTCTTTTTTTTCTCCAGTCATTTCATACCTGCACCAAACGTGTTGCAGGGTTCAATTACTGTAAAAAAATCTCTTTGTAAATATTAGTCATTGTTCAAAGTTATGTTTTTTTCTTTTCAATCTTATAAATATTTTATTTTTTTTTTTATTTTTTTTTTTTAAAGACATACAGAATGTAATATCAGGAAAAGGACTCCAGAGATATTATGACTCTGAATGCCATACTACAAAACAACAAATCCTCATGTATAAAATTGTATCTCAAATAAGTCATTAATTTGGGCTTCAGCAAGGAGCTATGTCTCTTGAGTAACAAAACATCTGTAAAATGTGTAGCAAATGTAAAGAAAAATCAGTAGGCACTTGTTTCCTAAGAGACAATTGCCTTTCTTTATATCAATGCTCATTAATTTGCAGACTTTTACTTTCTTCAGTCAACATGACTCAGTAAAGATTTTAAAGATTCTGTAGTCTTTTATCTTACTACTTCTGAGCAAGATCATAAAACAGTTCTAAAGCTTCAGAGTAAGGACTTTAATTATTTTTTTTCAATACTATGTGTCAGTTAATGATATCAAATTATGTGCGTGGGCCACAACATTTATGTTGCAAGACAGGGATTTGTATACCACCATAGACCTATGTAAGAATACAAGAGGTCCAGTCATTTTTTTTAGGTAACAGTCCAGTCTCACTTCCCTTCATATCCATTTATTTCTCCTTGTACTATTGTGCGTGGTAAACTGAAAACAGTAACTAGTGATGACATTGTCTGCACCATTTAAGACTTCATGTAGATCAACAATATTTTAGAATTGTATATATGTCACAACCTTATTAAATCAATGACTTATAGGTAGATTAGTCTGTCTCAATAATATTTTGTTTCAAAATATTATCAAGCAACCCTTATTATATAACAATTTACTTTGTCTTTGCTAATAGCACCCACTTCTCACTTCACTATTTACACTATTCTTTACTGTTGTGTTCTTATTCCATATTTCAAATTTATTTGTGTACCTGCTCTTTCTGTATACAATAACACTATTTTAAAAATACAGCAAAATAAGTGCACTGTGGACTGTGGACCTTTGACTTTATTGTCTTCTATTGTTTCAATAATTTACCACTGTTGCCTTAGTCACTGGCTAAAATTCAATCTAGATTAGTCAAAAACTATTCCATGTTGGGCTGTTAACAGAGTGGTTTAGGAAAGCAATCATTTACTAAATCCTAAATCTTTCCATTTTTTCTCCGTTTTACAGCATGCCTCAGAGATTTCCCAATTAATACCAGGGAGGTAGAAATAGGTTGAAATCAAATCATCCATAAGCACAATCTTGTTAACCTAACTTGCCCTCCTTATCTCTTCGTACAAGTTTTCATTTCCGTTTCTTTTTCCTGTCCTTGGAGGTTCATTGTACGGTGTACCTGTCTTATTATCACTTTAATACTCCTATGTATAAACTAGATTATTTCCTGAAGATGTCAATTCATTTCTTGATGTGCTTTATTTTTCCTAACTTGTAACAGTACAATAACACCTGAACAAAAATAATCTTTCTTGGGAAACTTTCTGCCATAAGAGAACATTCTAGAGAGTATTAGAGGAATATATGGAATACCGATGGTTCTCCCTAAACAACATTGCCTTTCAAACAGATTTAAGAAATCATGCTGGTCTAAATTTTCTGGGAAAATGTTTAGTTTTTAGACCAGATTCAGATACATATGTTCAGAATGTACATCTTACAGTTAATCATGGCTTTTGTTTTAGAGGAGACAATTTCTCATAAGAGCACTCTCCAACCTGTGAACTGAGTGGAAGTCTAAACCCACAGAAGCTCACAAATACAGATCCCCTGAACACTCTCAAACCAAAAGAGTTTCATGTGTAATGCTTTTATGTTATAGATGATTTGTTTGGTTTTTTCCTTGTGTGGATAATAATACTTGCAAACAGAAAAAACAGTGTTACAAAAAAAAAAAATAGTTAAAATGCAGTATTTTGAAAAAAAATTGGTAGCCAGTTTTGACCTCCACCATGACATGACGGCACACAAAAACCTGATTTATTTCAAATATTCTTTGGCAGCATTCCATCAGAAATCTACAGCATTTCTATACCTTTGATTAGTACCTAAGCACTCATTTCCCTTTTCTTTCCTGCTCTGAGAACAGAGTTCAGTTTCCTATGAGAATAACAGTTTGTAACCTTTCCAGATACAGCAAATGAAGCACAGCTCAGAATGGATTAAAGAAAGTAAGAACGCACTATAGAGAAAAGAGACTATGCCTATAATCCTCCAGCTATCTTCTTTTCTTCTGACCTCTCTCTGTTTTCAAACACCTTAAAAAAGGTAAAGAAAAGCAGCCAAATCCTGCCTATATATTATATACATTTCCCAAAGACTTACTGAGACAGAACTCAGGCCCAAATTTCTAACAGTAGAATCTATTCAAATTTAATGTAGCACATCTGCCTTTCTCCTTGGGTCTTATTTCCCAAATTTAACCAAAATCAATTTTTTTAAAAAATGTCTCATCTTCTATCTTTTCACATGAATGCCCTCACTCTGGCATTTTCCCTCTATCTAATTCTGTTATTTTTATTGTCCATTTCTAACTTTCATATACCTGTTTTCTTTTCATCTGTTCCTCCACTTTCTACACTCATTTGCTTGTCCTTCTTGCTTTCTTACCATCTGTCCTAGAAGTCCCCAGTACAATTGTCAAAGTTCCCCTTTGTGGAATCCAAAGTGCCTAAATTTCCCTGCTAGTTATTTGTTAATGTCAATTAACAATATTTTTAGCTGGCTGAAAAAATTGCTAAGCGGTCATGCTTAGGTGCTGAAACATTTATATTATGTTGCCCTTTTGTTAACTTCAAATATGCAATAGAAGTATTTTATACCTTTTTAAAAAAAAAACAAACAAACAAAAACAAATGAAGCTCAAATAATTTTTAACAGTATATGTTTAAAAAATGGACTAAAGTAAAATTTGTAAAATTTTCCTTTCATATAGTTCCTCCTAAGCTCTTACAGAATCACTAATTGGTCTATGAAAACTATAATAAACAAGGCAATAGCTTGTACATTCTACAAAACTAGTGTTTATGTAATGTTCCATAGTTACTTTTTAGGCATTTAATGTGTATATATATTTATATATATGAAATTTTCTGTTGCAAACAAGTTTTCTTCGTAGCTAGAGAAGGCTAAGTAAGGAAGACTGAGAAGATTTCTGAGATTTCTGGGTACAGTAATTTCAAATATGCATTTCTTCTGTCAGTAGACACCACCAATTGCTGTAACTGATGTTTCATCCATTACACCAACTGAATTTCTCAGGAACACATAATTAGCTAGACTTTACTTCTGGATTATTATTTCTGTCTTCAGAGGAATCTTATCCTATAATGGACAAAAAGGGAAACATGCCAGGGCCTGAGGGGTGGTGGACTAGCATGGGCTCTTACTCTACTAATTCCTTTCAGAGAAGTGATAGACACCTAGGAATTATAGAAACACC
>VZSZ01006438.1:423489-461229 GCA_013398815.1 Ibidorhyncha struthersii | reverse complement strand
TTTCCCCCCCGAGAGGCAAACCCAGGCTATTCAGTAAAAGATGCTTATGGTTACAATCTCTTTTTTTAACAGGCTGTTCCTCCGGAAAGCGGGAGGAACCACCGTCTTGTCACTCAAGCACGTTAATAAGACATAGAAGTGTCACTTGTCTGGGCTGGGATCTCTCGGAGTATATCATGATTCAACACTCAAACTTGTCGAACGCTGGTGGTAATTTCTTCATAAAGCTCTTGTGAAGACTTGGGTCACACAGTCAGCAGGATATGAAGCCGTAGAACTGTTATGATTAATTGGGAACTCCAGAACCGAAGAAGTCCGTAATGACATGAGGTTTGGGAGATTACGTGCTAAATGCCTGTGTCTATCACAGGCTGCCGGAACACAATAGATTGCAAAAGCGCTACTGAGTGTACCTTGACTTTCCTCTGTGATGCGTGTCCTCTGAGAGATGCCTTACTTTTCTCCTACCGGTCAGCTTCCTCTGTACAATCTTTTTTCTGATAGTTTAACTAGCTACTGTCCTAACTAGGCACAGAAAACCACCGTCCCATTTACTTATCCTAGCACAAACCCCAATGCCTGCCCACATCCATGTATTATCCCGCCACGCCTGTAACCAT
Organism: Ibidorhyncha struthersii; assembly: GCA_013398815.1. Classification (NCBI taxonomy): domain Eukaryota; kingdom Metazoa; phylum Chordata; class Aves; order Charadriiformes; family Charadriidae; genus Ibidorhyncha; species Ibidorhyncha struthersii. Next base: position 460,609 of record VZSZ01006438.1, on the reverse strand, counting down.
TTATTAAGACGAACTGGGTTACAAGTCAGCTTTTGTATGCTGTAGCTGACATTCTGGTTTGATTATATTTTGTAAATAGCGTGAAAGATGTATTTTGAAGTAAACTCAGACATTAGTAACATCCGAGGAACTCTACTCATATGATTGGTTTTGTGGCTGTAACTGAGGGCAGAATCTGGGCTTACAATACAATATTAATGCAATTTGCTTCAAAGATGCTCACGCAGTGCAACTTCATAAACATTATGATTAATTTTCATTTATTTAGACAAACGGGAGGATCTTTGAAAATGAGAGGCCCAGGGTAAAAAGATCAGCTTCTAGGGAGGGAGGATTTGCAAAGCATCCTCAGCACACACCAATGATTGCAGCTTGCATTATGAGAAAGGAAGTGCAATTAAGACAACCGAGAAATGAACCTCAAATCAGTTCTGTAGATAAATACTAAATAAAAACACACGTCCTTAGTTGTGCATGTTGAGCATCAGGTTATCACTATGGAAGGCAATGGAGTTTTTAAAATCTAGAAAGAGAAAGAATTCAAAGTGACAATTGAAAAACAAACTGAACATAGGAGAAAAAAAAAAAAAAGAAAACATTTCTTGCGTATGAACTCAGTGGAGAAACTTGTCCAGGTCCTGTCCTAACGTGCTTAAAGAATAAATACTTGCTTTGCAGAATTTTTCGTGCAATTGTGATTCTACCTGCTATACTGAGCAGGAACATTTCATACTTGCTTCACCTCCCGTCACGTACTGCCCTCACATAAATGCACACAAACCCAAGTATTTGATCCTAACTAAACTCCTCCTTCATTCCTGACATGATGGGCAAGGGAAGACTAGGCAAATTCCCCTTTAAATTTACTTTCTCACACTGCAGATATCCACTACAGGAGGCTCTCATCTGCTGCTGGCAGTGCAGTACCGCTGAAGGGGCTGAGCAGCAAGCTGCCGTGAATTCCGTCCTCCCACCTTTTTGAGCACAACTGTGTTACTTTCATGGCATCTGTGCTCCACTTGCCAAGGTCACGAGATGCATAAAGAGGCTCTAAGACTGAGGTTGGAGATGCTTATGATCACAGGCAGGGCTTTCAGACCTTTATTACACAACCGAACAGTTTCTGAAACAGTCTGAATACAAACATGACATTTTCCCTAAGCAGCTGGTCACATACCCAGTGACTGCCTTTGGTATAACTTCTTTGAAGCTAACGTAACTACATGAATTTTGCCAAGGGCGTGCAATACCCATATCGCAAAACTTTTATTACCAGCTGCATGTGTGCCTGGATCAAAGGCCACGGGACAAAGGCCAACCTTTTGACCACCAATTTTTAAATTGAACGTTCGTAGTGAGAATATCGCACTTGCTGCAACGTCTTGCTTCAGCTTTCTTTTGATTAGCTTGCTTTATAGTGTGTATATATCTCCTGTCTTCTATATATTAAGCATAAACATGCTGACCTATGAAGTAAAGTCCGTGTAAGCTGGTAGAGCCTTCATATGAAAACACTGCTGGATTGCAGACGTGAACTGCAATTGCTCACCACCACTCGCCTGCACCGCTGAGCTGATTACTTTGCCACACACGGAGAGAAGTAACCGTAAGAGGATGAATAACTGATTTCCCTATCAGTGGGGAAAGCAGGATTAATTCTCCTATCTCTTCCACATTCCCTCAAAACAGAATAGAGTCTCAAAATCCTTTCAAGAGTGAAGACATCCCTGCTGCCGGGTCCTTTCCTTGCATGAAACCAAAAAAAAATGTGTTGGTTTTCATTATCCACCAAGAAGTGGGTCAGCATTCGCCCCTCCGAAAAAATTCATCAGCAACTGTTCCTCAATGGCAACGCAGCTCTTCTCTGTGTGTTGCAAAAGTGATTTTTAAGCGCAGGCTTTTTACTGGAAGAGAAGAAACGAAGTAGAACTGAATTAGCGGGGTTTTACAATCGGGCTTGCTCAGATTTCATTTGCATGGTGTTTGAGATTGTGGACACTGTAGTTTGCATTGTAGTTTGTATTCTATGACTCCTCGCTGAGGTTTTTAAAGCAAGGACTGAGGTAATAATTCGTGGAGCTTTTATGGCACTTTGCATGTTGAAAACATTGCACAAACATTAACTAATTTATCTTCGCAAATCTCCTGTAAAGCAGGTTAGTAGCTATCATTTCCATTTTATAGATGTAAAATAATTTGCCGTGGGCAGAGTGTTAGTGGCAGAGCTAGGGTTATCACTCAAGAGCTGTTTATTCTAAACATTGTGCTTAAACCTCCTCGGATCACGCTGCTTCTAGAGAGTGTCCCTGATGAAAATGTATGTATTTTTACGCAGATTCTCTCTCTCTTCTCTTAACACTGTTTGTTTGTATAACAGCACTTGGAAAGGACAAGACCAACACACACATGGCTGCTGGAATTAAACCTGAATTATAGTAAATTGCACAGGCAGTATTTCAACACGTGACCGTGGTGTTATCTCAGGAGGGTTTCTAGATGTTCTTTATTTTTTTTACATCCAGGTTTTATCTGTCATCTCAGTCACCAAGTTCAACGTCGCATTTTCCAGGGGAGCTCCGCTTAACTCAGAAACAGATTTTTAAAATGTTTTAAACTCTGATAGGGATTTGCAGCATCAGCCTATGTTTGCAGCATCACTCGTGAAAGTAGGCAACAAAAAAATAAATATGAAAATAAGACCTGTGTGGCTGTAGTGGGTTTTAGTACCCAAAGATCTTATTGTCACCCATGGCACAGGAGAAAGTGCTAACTATCTGTTCTCTGAATTACGGCTTCTCTTTGGAAAGACCTCCAATTTTCGCCCAGTATAAAGCAGAAAATAAAAAAATAAATTGCTTTGTGCGTTTCTGTTAACATCTAAAGTAACTACAAGAAACAAAGAAAAAAAGGGTATAGCAAATTCTTTAAGCATTGAAGATAAACATTACAATTCATAACATACACTGAACAATGTTATCAGGATATCATGGGAATAACTATACTATATAGACAAATATATGACGTTTTAATTCCCATTGAGTTATTTCCCCTTTCACAAAATCTCTGCTGAACTGTTGGGGAATACAGCATCTCCAGTGCCATCTAATAGATCGTTTCAAAGAGCAGAATACGTTTCCTGCTTAAAAGCATCCATCACTTTGGTGTTTGTAACATCAGGTGGGGACTACTGTGGTTTTTCACATACTTTAACAAACCCTGAAGCTAGGCATTTCTTGCTATGTTCTTACCTAAGTAAGTTTTCCGGTTTGTATGGGTAAGCGCGTAAGGACTGATACTGTGATGGAACGAGGTATGTTATATCCAAAATCTTTGTTACTAAACAGTGTGGTAGCTTCCTACATAAAAACAAGCTTCTGCCCCATTTCTGCACTTTGTTCGCGCAACCAGAAGTCATACATCTCCAGGATTGCAGCAAATACGATTTGAACATGCTGTCAATAAATCGGGTGTCAGCAGACGTAGAGCTAACGTCACCAGATCACACCGTGTAGTTATTCAAGGTGGGTGACGACTAATGGTAGGCGTCTGATTATGAACACTAATACAGCTAATTGCATTATTCTCACTGTCTGTTCTGCACAAGCGAAGAAGGAGCTTTATACCCTTGCTCACCTCGTTCCTGACCCACTGCAGAGGCTGTCATAGCCCACGTATGTCCACAGTGACAGAGAGAGGGGGACAACAAAGCACAAGCCTGTGTCCTGAAATTCACCTTAGGAAGAGTAAAAGTGCCAGGAAGCTGAGCTCAGGTGTGATGGTTGGCTGGGGCTGGTTGTCCTTATCCTGCCCTATCCCTTCCCTTACCTTCCCAGTAAGGTCCTTTGATCTACCTCTGCCCAGCTCCCACACGAAGTTCAATACCATGTGCAAATATAGCAAGCGGCTGTCCAAAATACTGTCTCGTTAGGTGTTTGTAGCGCTGCAAAATCTACTGCAAAGAGAGAGTGAGGAAAGCTGATAGCCCTGAGCCAATGCACAAAGAATGTGAGTTGCATCAAGGGTGCGGCTAACGGGGGTTTCTTCAGATTCAGCCGTCTCCTGCTGTTTGCATCCAAAGCGGGCACAGATAGGAATGATAAGAGATTGCAACACGGTGAATCCCAATTATCCTAAACAATTGCAGCTACCAGTCCTTATTTGGGCTAGCAAATATAAAAGAATTCAGCCTTCCCTTATATCCACCCATATTTTGCATTACGGAGGCATCTCTGCATTAACTCACTTTGCTACATCAATTGCTAAATGTTACTCAGATTAAAACAAAGACATACAGAGACTGACTATACTAGTCAATTCAACATTTTCAGAACCATTCTCCAGTGTGTAAATGAATTGCCACAGAGCAGCTTGGGTCTACCAAAGTGTTAAACTCAGTCCCCAGACCGACGTGGTTGCATCCAAGCTACCTACCAGGAGCAATCCTTGGCCTCTGCTAACTCTCAAACCACGTTAGGGAGAACACTAGCCAGCCTAGCCTGAGACTGTTCATACAAATGAATAGATCAGATGGTCTAGCACAATGTGCAGGGAACACTCCCTGCGTAATTGACCCATATGGACATGGTCATACCTATTTCCCAATATTTCAAAGTCAGCAGTTCTGTTTCTTACTCATCTCAGCAGGCATATACGCAGTAACTAGAGTATCTCGCTAGGCAAATTTTCCTTTCTAGCAAAAAAAAAAGCACAGATGATCATCAGTTCTTTTCTCCCAGCCCTGTAAGACAATAAGTACCCTAATGATTATAGGCACTTCATTGCTTGTTGCTTCTCTGTGACTCCAGAGATACACCAGTGAAGTCATTACCTTGCATTTTCCACATGAAAACTCGGCACGATGGCAAAGCTGTCACTGAAAAGAATGGGAAAAAAGGATTTTACTGTCATGTACTTTGAAGTTGTGTCCCCAAAGCATTTTAACCACAGAGCAGGCGGTCATTTTTATTTAAGGCAAAATAAGTCTATCACATTTTATTCAGCCCTGCATAGCTAAATAATAAAGACATACGTGGCAAAGGCTGGGCAATTCAATATGATTAATCTAACCCATATCCCAGAGATATTGCAACTGTGCTGAAAAAAATCCCATAGGACATGGCCAGGCAGCCAGTTGCCTTTTCCCCTTTATCATACCTTTAACTTCCAAAATCCTTTTCGAGTTTTCTGCAGCGTGCTGGAGACCATCACCAAATGTGACAGAGTAGAAGAGCAGGTTCTGGAGACCAAAGAGGTCACACAGTGCCTGACTTCCCGGCAACGACATCTTTATTTTCTAATGAGGAGCCAACGTAAGTGCCCCTGAGGAAGGCCTTATGGCAGTTTAGCCAATGTAGCAATGTACAATATTGAAAACTGAGATTTAGGCAAGTAATGGGACGCTGGAGGATCGGAGCTGTAAAGCAAAACAACTGGTACAGAGGCCCTGGCACCCTCACTGCATGCGTTTCTGGGCAATTTAGTTCAGAATGTCTCTTGTGTGATCCTATGGATTGAATGTCCATTACCGGTTGGGATGTGCTACATGTGCCCCTGGAGTACTTCTTTCAGTTTAGCTCCATCTCAAAGAAAAGCAGGTTGTGCACCCCAAGACCATGGCACAAAGAGGATCGCCTTCAAAAGCACACCCCCAATCCACACCAAAATGCTTTTACAGATGGGCTCTGTTTACACTCTTCCTCATTTCCCTTTCTCCTTGCCAATACCCTTGACCGCAATCTGCTGCTTCTAGAAAAAAGAAACACCAGTAAAATATTTGAGTTCCTACAGAAGTTTTAATCTTTAGAAGGCAAGATGAGACCTGGATCCCAACCTCAGTCTTTGAGGTTTCCAGGCTGTGCTTACCCCAAACCCAGAACATAAACAAACCCAGTCTTTCACGGGTTACCTAGAAAACGGCTCAATATGAAAACGGCAGTGGGGTGAGAACACCAAGCACTTCCCATTCCCAGTGACACTGCGAGATAAGCTAGATGAAGTAAAACCATGGATAATACAAAACATACATAAGATCTGTAATGAAAGGAACGGGCTGAAAACAGTCCGGCAGCTCTGCATAGAGCCCATCCAGCGGCACACACCAGCGGGCAGGCAGGGCCGGAGCCGGGGCTGGCCACCGCGTCCTCAGGAATCGGGTACCGCTAATGGATCGGGGGAAAGCTAATTCACAAGGCAGATAATCAAGGACCGACATCACATTTTAGGTGCTGTCAACATGGCTACGCAAAGGGGTTGAGAGGGGTCACCTGAATGCCCCGAGCTTTTTCTTCCTTCCTATTTATAACATGGTCCCCAACACACCTCAGGGTATGTGCTTGATCTCAACTCCCGGTATTTACTTCTTGAGCTCCCAGCAGCTTTGATGGCAGTACTCCCTTTCTGTTCAGACGGATGAGCAATTCTCGGAGAATTTTAGTAAACCTTCCAGAGGTAATTAAGATATAGCTGTCTCCGTGGTTTCCTCTTCTCCAAATTCAGGTTCAGACCTTAAAATCTCCATGTGACTTGCCGCCGAGAGGACGTAAACCTCTAATCAATTCCGTGTGCGCACTCCTACCTCCATCAGAACCCCCAGCTACCAGCGTGTGATATCCTGCACTGCTGGTAAGAACACAATATCCTGATATAATAGAAAGCATACCATAAAACAGCCCAGGGATATATGAGTATGAAGCGACCTGTCTCCTGCCATTTTTTTTTTCTGAAATGGGACAGATTATGTAGGCTACGTCACGTTCACCATCACCCCATCTTCATAAGCAGCTCCCCAAACTACAAGCTCCTCGTCATTTGATTTCATGCATTACTTCCTTTCCCAGCCACTTCTGCAGAACTAGGGACCCAATTCATTCAAAAAACGAGACCCAGCACAAGAGCATTAACTTCTCCAGACCCGCTTCCTTCCTGACCTCACTGCTTATTTGACTATAAAAGAACCGATGCTGCAGTTTTCAAAGAGGCAAGTGAGGACCACAATTTCTATTCCCAGTCTGTGGGAGTGGGAAAGCGACCTCGGCATAAATACGTGCAATTTGATACTTTAAGTATATTTTAAACCAGCTCCTTTTCCTTTAAAACTAATTTCCTCTGAAGACAAATTTATCACCAATGACTCAAGCTTCCTCAAGGTTTTATCAATTTAAACTTCCATAATCTTCTTCCCTTGTGTATTCATGCTGCATTGCCTAGCCCTCGCTCACCCAGCCAGCGTTTGCTCATGCAAACCGATACTTTGGCTTTTCTGGTTTATTTGGGTGAGCGAGTGCTTTTTCATTATGCTTTTCCCAATCTATTAATTTGAGACGAGGGTCTTGTGGGAATTGCAGACAAGTCTGCAAATGGATGAGCGGTTTAAAATCTTGCCTGGCTCTCTCAGCAGTGGAACTACCGGAGGCTGTATTTCTACAAATGATTTTGCTTTCTCCCTTTGTTGCCTGTCATCTGCAATACCCTCTTGTGCCCTCCGACGCCAGTTGGGTTAGAGGCAGCTGATATGGAGATGTATGCATGTTAATTGGCTGAGTGGGCTGATGGTGACAGAACAGACAGCTGCTGAGGCTGCCACCTCTCATCTCAACCTACCGCCAAGTCACCAGGTTTCACAAGGCTCGCGAGATCCTTGCTCTTCCATGGAATTTGGTTAAAATTAGTTAACAGGGATGGGGACCGATAGATGGAGTGGCTGCATGAATCTTGCTTCCAGGCTAAAGAATCAGGAGCTGGCAAGAAGCTGTGATTGCCTGACTTGAAACAGTTGAAATGTGCCCTTGATGTCCTTGCTAGTGCCTCAGGAATAATGACAGGTTTAGAGAGTGCAACTCCATGACCTTATTTGAATTGGAGCACACTGCAGTATGTCTGAACGCTCTCTCGAGGCTTTTTTTTAAAGTTTAAAGAAACTATATCAGGACATCAGTGTGGTCCAAGGTTACCGAAGTTGTTATGGCTAATGGGAGAGGCATATACGCTCCATGATCCTGATGTTTGTCATTCACAGATCTGCTTCTGACCTTTGTTTTTATCTCTGCATCTCACCCCTGAAGCTAACTCAAAGTGCAACAGAAGCCAGACCTACTTGAACAAGCCCACACAGAAGTCAGAGGGCTTCCCGGCAGAGTTGGCCGCCAGCTCACACGGGCTTCCCTGGGGAAAGGAAACTAAGGAGGTCGCGTTTCATTTGTAGTTTCTCAAGAACCAGAAGAATGACCATATGTGAATGCCAGGCTTATCCAAGTAGAGAGAAGATGGCAAAGGGAAAATAAGAATTACAATGAAAAGGTCTCAAATACACAAGTGAGAGCTCATCACTGCCTTTCTGGGAGACCTGTGCAGCTTACGAGTGCAAAAAGGAAAAACTTCTTTCCCAAAGGAGGTAGACTTCTCAGTATGGCCTGAAAAACTAGATGCTGAAATAGGAGCCAGAGCTTCGTAAGCTCTAAGTCTGTCTGAGCCCAACCTTCCCTCTGTAAAATGGGGATAACAAGTAGCACAAATAGCTAAATAATTTTAAGAATAACAACTTAATAACTACATGATGCTTTACAGCCAGGGCAGGCTTTAGGAATGCTAAATATTCTTAAAATCTTGACCTTTCACTGTGATTTTGGTTTGGTATATTCTAGAGGGTGTTGCTGTTTGAGGGAACAGCTGCACTCTCACTTCTTAAGTGAAGCTTCATCCCTGAAATAGAAAGATGGCGAAGTCGATGAGATACAGCACTGGCATTGCTGCTCTGTTCACTCTTAATTACTGGTGTGGTGATGAGTGCTGTATAAATCAGGCCTGTCCGGTAAAGAGTTCTTACCACAGGCTGGTTAACCACTACATTAATACGAACATCTGACACTTCATTTTCTAGGAGGGATTAAAACCAGGCTAAAAGCTTGGGGGAGGCCCTTCGTTTGTATGCGTGGGGCGGATGGGGGGAACAGAGGCTGAAAGCAGCAAACTCCATAGTTTCAGCTGGTATAGATGCTTCAGCCCTCGTCTTTAGCCCATGATGTGGAGCCCACTTATGCTTAGTCAGAGCCCAGTGTGAAAGAGGGCAATGAACTTGGATGGCTTTTGCTGCATAATGGTTGCGTATGTGCCGGTAGGCAGGTCCAAAGCAGACAAATAATTCGTTGCCTTGGTAATCAGAGTGGAATGATGTATATGCTTTCTTTCCATTTTAAAAAGAAAAATCCAGCCTGAGCATTTTTAATAGCAGCATTTCTCTAGGAAAGTCATTTGTTTACTTTAGTGCCTGTAAAATTTGTCGGAACGACAGTCTGGGAAATAGAAAGCCTCGTGTTATTCACAGAACAAGTATAACAAGTCCTGCAAGCTCTCTTCCAATGTTTCACTAATATGCCTCTACTCAAAGCCGCCAGATTAGACTTCATATTCAGCACAGCACAGATCTTTTCTTTACATTTAAGAATTAAATACTTCAGTGTCTTGGTAAATCTGAGTCTAACACAGATGACTACCTCCCACCCAAATAGCAATGGCGTTGCTACAGGCACAAGTTTTGTTGGGGACAGGGCCAGGACATTGGGAAACTTGTGCTGCTGACACTTCCCCAAGAAGAGCAAAGGTCACCGGCCATCTCCTGTAGGCCCCATGGTCCACACTCAACAACAGCGCTATTTTACCAAAGCTGCGCTTTTCCCCTCAGTGCCCAGCTTTGCTGTGGAGCTCATCACCGCAGGATGTTGTGGTGTAAGTGTGTAATTCGTCAAAGAGTTCGAGTTCATTGAGGGCTCTTAGATACAGGAGCACAAGTGCAATTGCTCTCAGGAAAGTTCTAACACCGAGGCAGCCATTGGTGGTCAGGTGGGATGGGGAAGGAGAGGTATCATGGAAGCACTGATTTTTGTTTGCCACAGAAGGGCTGCTCTCCTGTTGCACTGAATTAATACTGGCAAGAAAAAGCGGAAGTCCTTAGGCACCATTCCCTATTTCTTCAGGTGTTTACGTATAAAGAACAGCTCTTCTTCCTCTGGGAAGGGAACGGCCCTCATTTGCCACTACCACAGCTGGTTTTGAAGAGCAGAGGATATTCCCCGGTGTCAGCTCAGGAGCTGCTCTCTCCCTGAGCTCATGAAGTGGGACACACGCTCTGTCCAGCTACAGAATGTACCTGTGGAGTGATGGAGGTCTGGGGACTGCCAGGTCTCTGAGATATCCATTAGAGGTGGGCGATAATTTGGGTTGAGTTCCCCTGATTTGGCTCTGATACCAGGCTGCCGCCTCCGTGTTTCTGGCTGTTGGCTGCGTAAATTAGTCCCATGTGACACAAACCTACCCAGGAACCGTAGTTGTGGGATCGGACAGACCCAGAGGTACAGGAGGGGAAGGGACAATATTTGTGCATAATGTTACAGGGAAAGGCTCTAAAGCTTGACCCTCTGTTATGTGACGCTTCATTTCACTAGGAGCTTCCCTGATCTCCAAGGCATTACTCATGGAGGAGGGACCTACTCACCATGAGTAAAGGCTTTGGAATCTGGCCTTTAATGTGGAGCACTATCTTAGCAATACTGAATATGTAAATCTCTGCTTCGTACAATGTCTGCACGACATTAGGAAAACACTGCATAACAAAGAGGAAAATAAGGAAAGTCGTGCTGAGCACTTCGGTCTACATTCAAGCTTGCCCAAGTTAACAGAGCCCCATTGATTTACGCAGCTGTAGGACAAGCTCTTGATCGTATTTTCCAACAAATCGCAGGAACAAGATGCTAACAAGTTATTTAAGGAATGTGCTTCTCTAAGAGCTTACCGAACCTGTCCATATGTCCATCCATGTGCAGAGGCATTACAGTTTTGAACAGCACTAAGGAAAGAGGCCAGCCTCCATAGGCACACATACGGCTTCCGCAGATTCTAGCAGAGTCTCACAAAAGACAAGAATACTCAGGACCATTGACACTTGTTGCCTGACCTTCCTTCATCCCAAGCAGCAGATTCCCCAAAATAACTTGTCACGAGAGAGAAAGAAAGGCGACAGCATTTTATCTGTGAAGAATTCTGGCCATGTATTTTTTTTCCCATAGAAAAGCAGAGAATATAGCAAGACAGAAAGCCCATTTTCTGCTCTGCGCTGTTAGGTATACCCAGTGGTCCAACCTGTCTGCTGGTATGATTACAAAAGAAGAGATCAAACTCATCAGATTATAGCCTCATGAACTATGTTTGTACCTGATTGCGGGGGGCCGGGGGAGGCAAAGAGGGAAGGAGAAGGAATGAAATTTGTTTCAAGCTTGTCTGTCCTCTTCACATAAAAAAAGAAAGCGTGTGGGAAAAAAATCCTCTTTCCTCATTATTTTTGCTGTAACAGAACTGTGTTCAATGACTACACAGCCTAAAGGTAGGTAATTGTTGAAATTAAATCAAGTAATACATCAGAAAAATACACTGAACGTTGTTTCCTTTAATTTCATATATCGCTTGCAGTTCATAATCTACAGTAACAATGTGATTAAGAGAGCTGAGAAACGAATAAAAAAAATCGTGTTATTTTAGTGAGCAAATTCTGCAGTCTACATCACGTCATCTCACCAACTCCACTTGAAATGAAACAACATCCAGTCTGAATATCTGCTCAGTTCCTGTCCTATGCAGAGATGTCAACAAGAGGGCACAAGCTGATTTTTATGATGTGAATCGTCTGTTAGAAACGTTGGCCCAATAGATGATATAAAGACTATCCCTGCCCTAAGGGACTTGCAGTCTAAAAAAAGACCAAAGGAAAGTATTTGTCTCTTACAAAGCGATTTATTTGGTTGGTTCTCAGAGTTTGTAGTCTACTTTGGAGGTGGGCACATTTGTCATGTAACTTTTAGCTTTCTGTAAGAAGTGCAGAACAGGCTGTACTGATAATGCATACTGTTTCAATTTTTCCATAAATTGTGTTTTGTTAAAAAAAAAACACACCAAAATATTCTTTCCAGTCTGTTCAGACATTTTGAAGTTGTAATGCTTTAATTTATTGGTTAAGAATGGTTTTTATTTCTGGACTTCCTTTAATATTGTTCCTAAAGAAAACATCTTATGGACAAAATGTCACTCCTAGAAATGACTCTTTCTACATTTTTGTTCTATTGGAAAATTCTGGGGAAAAAAATGTTCTGAAGAAAAATTCAAAACCTGAAGGTTGCCAAACAAGCAAACAACCTGCTCTTCAGTAAGCCCTGCCATACTAACCAAAACGAATCCTTTCAAGAAAGAGTGATTATTGTAAACAAACCTACAGCAAAGCAGAGGGCTGGACTAATTGTCAGATTGGGTTGTCTACAGGACTCTGATTTAGCATTCCAGATTGTAATTGGGTCCATGACCACCTGCTTTGGTCACTGGAAATGAATGCAGCTGGACTTGGCAGGTCACTCTGTCGAACATTTGCTAAGGGATGCACGTGAGTGCTCTTGTTAGCTGTTATTTGCCGTTCAGGCTTTAGTCAATGTAAATTGTTGCTGAAGTCTTGTTGTAGGTAGTAGCAGTAGTGGCAAAGGTCCTTAGGTAAAGAAATACAATTTCCTCTCTCCATTGCCACCGGGCTTTCTGAATACAACAACATGAATGCACATTAGACAATCTACAATTCATAATGTTTCCTAAAGAGAAGTGGCACGAAAAGTAACACGGCTTAGTGGGGACTGCAGGGTTTGTGTCAGAAACTCGGGGTCCCGGCCACGTCTCTGCTAAATGACTTGGTCTGTATCCTTCAGCGAAGGGCATAACCTCTGACCCTGGGCTTCACTTTCCTTTAGATAACGATATCTACCCTCACTTTATAAAATATTTTAAAATATACATGTAAGATAGCTTGGATCATTACAGAGCAAGCACACAAACAAATATATACACACCCAGACAAGCCATAGTGATACATAAAATGCAGACACTCCCATGCACAGAAATGTACCGATGACCTTAGGCTAATGACTGAAGTCTGGGTGGTACTACAGGTATTCGCAGAGCACACACTCAAATAGCTGTGCAGGTCTGCGCAGGCAGCCAGCGAGTCTTTTTGCACGCCGTTGGCTAGTGTGGATGGTCCCGGGCACGCCGAGCCGTTTAGGGTAGCTGGCAGCTGCCGGGACGCTGTGGGGTGTGCAGCACTGCTAGGTCTTCTCTAGCGTCAGAGAGAAGGGTTTATAGTCACAACGGAGAAAAAGGGAAACCAGTTCCCACTTTCTAGAGAGCTGGGATTTTTATTCACTTATTTATCATAGTTGCTATCTCCCTTAAAGCCCTTATGTAATTAGCAGGAGCCTTGCTAGACTAAATGCAGTGCGGCTGTTGGCCGGGTTCCAGAAGCACGTCTGTTCGACGCTTTCCACAGCGGCGAATGGCCTGACTTCTTCCACGTAGTTTTGAATTGCTGTGCTTAGAAACACAGAAATGAAAAGCCTTGGGAGGAGAAAGGAAATAAAAGGAAAACCGGTTGTGGAGAACATTGATTTCCCCGATTTTAAGTGCAATTTTAGAAGCACTCTGAAAATAGTTTGTTCCAGATGGGCCCACACTTTGTCAGTTTCGCACTTCCAGGGTCCTCCCACAGGATATGAGGTTATTAATATTGTTGTATCAGAAACAAATCTCACAGGCATATCATATGCTGAGTACATGGCACTGCAGCTAGCTCTGTTGAGAACTTCACCCAAGCAATAACCCCCCTCACTGTCTGACAGACACCTCACAGCTTCAAGTCTTACAGCAGCTGATGTGTGGTACACAACTGAGTCTTGTTTCGTGTATTGCTTGCTAGATCACCTATAAACTTGTGAAGTTAAACTGTTCTTCTTTAAAAGAAATAGCTCTAGTGATACTCCTGCTCTCTATCACAGTATCACAGAATCTCCTAGACTGGAAAAGACCTGTAAGATCATCTAGCCCAATCATTAACCTAACACTGACAAGCCCACCACTAAGCCATGTCCCTGAGCACTATATCTACACGACCCTTAAATACCTCCAGGGACGGGGACTCCACCACTGCCCTGGGTAACGTGTTCCAATGCCTGATGACCCTTCCAGTAACAAAATTCTTCCTAATATCCAGTCTAAACTTCCCCTGGTGCAACTTGAAGCCATTTCCTCTTGTTCTATCACCTATTACTTGACAGAACAGGTTGACTCCCACCTCTCTGCAACCTCCTTTCAGATAGTTGTAGAGAGCGATAATGTCTCCCCTCAGCCTCCTTTTCACCAGGCTAAACAACCCGGTTCCCTCAGCCGCTCCTCATAAGACGTGCTCCAGACCCCTCACCAGTTTCATTGCCCTGTGAACTGAGCCCTTCAAACTTCATATAGGGCTCCTGTCCAATCTCATGTAGGTTGTTTCAAATTGTCCTTGCCCGAGCCAGTTAGCATGGACTGAACAGCACTGGTCAAATCACTGCATCTGCAGTGTTCTGGTTGGAGTCATAAGCTGAATGGTATTCCATCCCAGAAGGAAGAGGCTTCTGATACTTTGCTCCCCTCAGTCTGCCTGGTCCGTACTTTTGCCCGCGTTCAGTCTGTTCAGTTTGTACGAGTTCAGTCACACGTGAACAGCACTGGCTGTGCACAGACACAGTATTGTGTAACTTTGGACCTATCCTACCTCATAAGCAGGGTTCAAGTTCAGAAGTTATTCAGAAGCTGTTTATAGCAGTTCTGTGAAATAAAAACAAAACCAAAAGCACCCAAACACTGATTGATGCCCAAACTCAAGCACCTCAGCACAATTTTTGAGATTCCATAACCTGGAAAATCAATTTAATTTCTCATTGTGTATAATCAAACAGGAAGCTACTTTGCAAGCTACCAGGTTGCATTTGACCCTGAATAAAAATGCTGCTTTATCAGGTAATGCAATCCTAAACAGCCTTATAGGAGATTTAAAGTTTATTTCATATGCAGGCAAACAACTTTATCACCGTCTGACTTGCTTTATTGCTTTGTCTTTCAACACATTAGACATTATGGGATCTTCCTAAGTTTCTCCTCCAGCAGCACCTCCCTCTGCTTCTACTAACCCTTCCGGCACAGCTTCTAGTTTGGTGACTGCTAGTTACCAAAAATAAAAGGCTCTTTTAACCTGGTTTCTGAGAATAAACAGAGTCTTGTTAGATACTAGAAAGTGCCCTCAGAGAGAGAGAGAAATTTTCTGTAACAAGAAAGATTTCCACTGAAATTCTCATCCTCTTCCAACACCACAGACTAGAATAATTAAATCGATTTAACTCTTACGGGATTTCTACATATTTCTTCAATGAAATAGAAATTTATAGGAAATTAGGTTTCATTAGCTCATCTGTTCTTGGAACTGCTCCTTTTCCTATACTCGATAAAAATGAATTTTACAGATTTGTCAGAATTTCTCAACAAATGTTTGTAATAGTTAAGAAACATTTCATTTCCAAACGTTCTTTGAAGCAAAGGCTCCTCTGCATTTTTTGATGCTTGGCACGCTGTATTTGGGCAGCGTGACTCAGCGCGGGAACGTGGCTTCTGTTCCCTGAATGGATGACTCAATCTGTACGTATGAGAACAGTGCCTGAAGAGAGCACATCACGTTGCACGTAGGAAAAGATAAGGAAAGGAGAATCCTCTAAGAGTTAAGTCCGCTTCAGAAATATTAAACATGCTCTGGAAATATTATTGACTTTTTCTATAGAGGAATATAAATGGCCTGTGATTTTAAGAAAAAAAAATAGTGATAAAATTCACCAACAGTTCTTATACCTTCTTGGCACAAAATAATTTCCTGGGTTTTTTACAAATGCATTTAATTAATGGATTAGCATTTGTGTCTGGAGAAATAAAGCTCCCCTCAAACATTCCTGTGCACAAATGTGATAACTAGTTGAGTTGCTTAAAGCACTATAAGAAATCATATGGGGAACATGGTACAAAGAACGCAAGTAGACAATCCACACATACTAACTCACGAGAAGTCAAGTGAGATGGACTTAGCAAACATGCTTGCCAAAACCAAAACAAACATCTCCAAGTGACGTCAGATCCAATACTAAGCCCACAAACTCCAAGAGATGGGATGACTGCAGGAGAGTACAGACATCTACAGCGGGCAGACCCTCTGCGTACAGAGGCCTTCCCCGCTAAGCATCTTGTCAGAGAACTTGGCTCACTCTTAAAACAGCTCACACGAGGGTTACTGCCTTTGTAAAACACACGAGAAAGCTTTACCATTCCCCGGTCCCTCACTCCAGGAGGAAGAGACGGTTACGGAAGCATGGCTTTAAGTCTATAGAAATGCTTGACCGACATCTGCTGTACTTTAATACTTCAGCGGTAAGGGTTTATAGATGCTGGAAAATGCAGAGACACACAGCGGAAGGATTAAAGCTAGCATTTTTCAGTCCAATGTGACTATTATTAGGCGTTCTGCATTTTACACTGTTTACTGGCTAGGTTGATGTAACCTCCTAAGTATTAGCTAGAGACCAGGGAAAAAGCAGTCTGAAGAAGGCAGCAAAAGCCAGGCTGCCTTGCAGCCAGAGCCCACCTTTTGTGCAAAACTTGCAGTAGCCTGCAGTACACTTTGATCACAGCACTCGGTCCCTCCAGGTAGAAGAGCCCAGTGGCTAAAGAAGATGGCTAGCAAGCAAAACACGTGTGCTGCTGAGCACCAGCCACCCCGCATTCCCACTGCAGGCAAAACATCGTGGCCCACGTTTGCCAAAGTGTATGGGTGCCACGGGGTTAGAGACCTAATTGCCTATACGAAATTGGCCTCTTGCCTTCCCAGGGCAAAATGTACCCATTCGTAAAGCCGGTCATTAATTCTTACCTCACGAGAGTTTTGTGAAATTTTAAGGATGCTACTTGAGACCTTTACCTGGAAAGTGCTCTCAGTGAATCATTATAGTTCATTACCAGGTTTGAATTTTGAAATAACAAAAAAGCAGCCTTGCTCACTTGATTAAAAGACAATTGCATACCAGCACAGACCAATAATTTGCTTCCCAGAAGTCAAGCCATATGCATTAGGAATAAAGAACGCTTATGGCTCTTGTGCAGGACCTGCCAATAGCTCCACTAACAAGTTGAGGAAATTTAGTCCTTACCTCGCTTCTTGTTGAAAAGGTTGTGGTGAGGTGGACCCATCTGTTGAGCGCTGGTGGTCTTGCCCCGAATTGCACAGCTTTGGGAGGACAGAGATACTTGTTTATCGTGGCTTGAGTCCAGGTTGAGAAAGGACAGCAGAAAAATGAGGTGCCCAGTTGTTTTGGGGGCTGAATCAGAGCCCTTTGAGACACAAGAGAGTCTTTCTTCTCCATGACAGGATTTGAACCCTGCAGAAGCATCTGCCAGCTGTATGGATATTCAAAAAACTTAACTAAAACAGTACAAAATTCCATGGTCAGTCCAAACCTGCAATTCAAAGGAGATATGTGACTCTCAGAGGGCACAAATTATGTCTTGATTTAAGATCATCTGTTTGCTGAGTCTGTAGCACATGAAGACAGAATTCTCCCAATCAAGCATTTGCAGGTTGGCTATGCTGAGTGTCTTTTAAGGTGTTTTGACCTCATCCCCTATCTACCTTCTTCTCGATTGCACATGCTCTGATTGCCTTCAATACTCTGTTATGTTTCTTGCAACCTTGAAGTTTTTCAGAGATTTTCAGTACTCCAGGGCTCAGAAACTCTTCTGTGAGAGCATTCTTATGATGCTCTCATCTGATAAGGGAATTATTTGATTTCTATCTTGCTGCCTGGCATGCCTCTGTGAAGCCTGTCTGATTCTGATGCATATTATCAAGGTTGTGCTTTTGCTGTTCATTGGACTCATCATATTTCACTCAGTCCATGTTTATAAATAATAGCTTGGACAACACTTGTTCTAGTGTGAAACCTGTGATATTTGGGATCTTTCTTAAATCCTCTGCCTTAGTTTAACAGAGAATTCCATTCCATGTATTTTAAAGAAAATGCCATGCTCATCGGTGCTGCAGGAGAACTTTAATAACTGGCATTGAAATGACTGGCAAATAAATAAATAAAGAAAAGAGAGGGAAGTAAATCCCTTTTCCCTTGACATAAAAAACTAGAAAGCCTGAAAGACTGATCTGTAGATGCACCACCAAAAGGCAAAGAAGCAGAGCCCATATTTATTTAGAGGATATGATTCCTAAAACCAATCACACTGTTTCTGTGTGACATTTTTGAAAGTCAGTAGCTTGCAATACCAGATACAGATCTATCTGTACAGGTACAGGGAGAAGGGCGTGAAGGGAAAGGGAGTGTGGTCCCTCATCCCTGGGACCTGGGGATGCTTCTAGTCATCTTCCACACCGAGGCTTCTTCACCTCCTGCATAAAGTTCAGCTTCATTGTTGGACAACTACAAGGATGAGTAGTAGATGTCCCTGTGCCATTCCTTTCACTGCTTCTCTGTGAAGGCTGTGTTTAGAGGAGGCTGAGAGCAAGGCATGCTGAGAAAGGTTCCCTGAGGAACATCGCTGCATTGTTGCTCAGTTCCAGCAGTCCCAAGCAGGGAGTCAGATTGCCATGCACAGTTCAAAGCAGCTTTGGTACAAGAACAATTGAAATCTGTGGCCAGTTAACCTTTGAAACTTTTCTCCCACAATATAGCAAAACTTTTTCTTCTATTAGCAATTATTTGTACTAAATTTATCTTTGAGAGAGGCATCTTTCTACTTGCTGCACTAGAGAATGCCACCAGAAGAAATGCCTTATAAGCCTGTGGAGTTTATGATATGGTTGGGAGCTGGGAAAAAATGCTAAGCCTGTCCTCTGCCAACTCTGTGGTATCATAAGGCTGAAGACAGACATCAGAACATTAACTGAGAGAATGCAAAACAGACTTGACAATATTTTGCACTTACCAGAGGCTTACTTAAGTCTGGAGAGGTAAACATATTCATAGCTGCTTTCAGAAATAACTGCAATGAACTCAGCTGGGCACAAGTACTTAGTGCTTTCCATATTCAAACTTAAAAGGAAATAGCTCCATAGATATCATTCAGAATGCTGCCATCCTTGCTTTTATGAATTGTTATATGCCTACCAAGTATTGTACAAGTCAAGATGAATTTAAGTAGCTGATTCTTGTCTTCTGCGGTTTAAATTCAGTAGTTTACGATTACACCAGACAGGACTGCAGATTTCAGTTGACATCTAACCTAATTCTTACAACATTGAAGCCTATCGAAAGCTGAGGAGGAACTATCTGCAGAGCAACTCGCCCAAAAATAGCCTTGGCATGAGGCAAAACTTGAGCACTGGGAACGGCATCTTGCCCTAATCTAACATCCACACAACAGCTCGGGAGCAGTGGGAAATTCTGTAACCGCGTCGTGACCACTACGAGAGTGTATAGGTTAGAGGAGCAGCCGCAGCATCTTGTTCCACGTGGAACGTGGACTGGAGCCAAACATAGCCTATAATCATCCATAAGGGGATGCTTAGGACAAACCGACTTGGCCATGGTTAGATGGCTGTGTTTTGGACATTTGAAATGGATTACATTTCTTTCAAAAGAAAACATTGTGGATGGACTTGCTGTCCACTGTAGCCAGGACAGTACTCCACTAGGTGGGTTTAAAAACGTAATTCCACGACAAATCTTGAATATGTTGTTCTTTATTTCTGCAAGGAGAATAAATGCGATTCTGCTTGCTTTAAGTAACATACCTTAAGTTATACCCAATCGTCAGTACACCTGTATGCGTATACTGTATTACAACTGCACCCACACTTCAAAAATATGGTAGTCATTTGTGTATATTTTCAAAGTGGGTTTCTTTTGTCACCTTTTGTTCTGCAGTTAATTTTCTCTCTCTCTATGTATGTGTATGTTCAGATACCACTGAACTACTGATTGTCCAAATGAACTTAACTGGCTGTCTTGCTACGTGAGGAAAATAGCGTTTTTCATATAATCCTACTACATCTCATGCTACTTGTAGCTTAGTTTCCTAAAGCAATGAAGTTAATATAATCACTCACTGTGTGCGTATGTTTATGTGTATGCATAACTTGAGTCAGTCTCCTCCCAGTAAACTTTGATCCTGCTGGCCAACTGGTTCAATTTAACGAAGACATGGCAGCCTCAGATATTCTAAGTTCCTCCAGCTAGGCAAATAGGCAAGCAGACAGAGAGGAGAAAACCCCCATGAACTCTCCCACTGAGAAGGCTACAGCACAGATACCCTGGCTGAGTGCACACAGTCAAATGTCGTGAACTCTCTAGTCTCGGGGAAACAACTGGAGTTTGGATTCAATTAGACACCAGAGAACATCACTGCAAGACAAAACCATAGGCAACTAGACTACATCACCTCCACAGCTCTTGGATGAGTTGAGTATCACCTAGATATGGGTTAAGGTTTAGGTTGCCTCTTGAGACATGACTGCTGCCATGTTCCTTAATCACAGGACACCTAACCCAGTTTTTACATCATTGAAGCCTGCTAAATGTTCAAGGAAAACTCCTTGTAGAGCAACTCGCCCCAAAATAACCTGTATTAATGAAGCTATGGAGGCATTCTGTGGGCCCAAGGGCCATCATGCTTTGCAAATTAACGTCTGATGCTACATGCCCTTTTCTTTCATATTTATTTAAGGTGCTCAGTAATTTGCTACCTATACAATGACTGACAATTACAACATGTTCCAAGCTGTGGTTGTGGATTCAGTAGTGGGTAGGAGAGAGCAAAGCTCATTGACCCCTGCCTGCTTTAGCTGCTGAAGGCTACTATTATCTTTGGTCTATGGATAGCTCACACAGGATACTCAACTCCTCATTTCACCCTGCTTTGTCCTGCAGTCCAGGACATTGGCAACATTATCAAGGCTACAGAGGCGCTATGTGTAAACAGGTGTGTTGAAATGCCCTTTTTCCAGTTCCCTAATCAGTAAGCAATGGTGTACTTTCTCTTGTTCTATTGGGCTGCTCCACCCGTGGTCAGAGGCCATGTTGGCCATTCCGCGGCACAGCCAACCCATCTGCAGGCAGCCAAAGGTGGGGAAAAAAACTGCAAGAAATCCTGCCAACTCACCAGGCAGCATTGCTTCCTCATACCCAACTGGCTGTGAATTGCTCTGTCTTTCTAAAATGATGACTGGAGTTAGATCAGCAAATGCGGCCTTCCATACACTGTTCATTTTCCTCATGGAAATACCCTGTTCTCATAACAGCATCGCCTCCATACAGCCAGTAGGAAGTGTCCTGGGCTTTGCAAATCATAAAATATCTAGAGTTGGAAGGGACCCATAAGTATCAGCAAGTCCAACTACATGCTCCTCACAGGACTACCTAAAAATAAACCATATGACTAAGAGCATCGTCCAGATGCTCCTTGAACTCTGGCAAGCTTGGTGCTGCTGTGACCACCTCCCTGGGGACCCTGTTCCAGTGACCGACCACCTCTCAGTGAAGAAGCTTTTCCTAACGTCCAGTCTGAACTTCTCCCGACACAGCTTCATTCCGTTTCCTCATGTCCTACCACTGGTCACCAGGGAGAGATCAGCACCTCTCCCTCTGTTGCCCCCCTTGAGGAATTTGTAGACTGTGATGAGGACAACCCTCAGCCTTCTCTTCTCTAAGCTGAACAAACCAAGTGACCTCAGCAGCTCCTGTAAATCGTGACCTTGAGGCCTTTCACCATCTTGGTCGCCCTCCTCTAGACACACTGTAGTGGTTTGATGTCCTTATATTGAGGTGCCCAAAACCACACACAATACTCAAGGTGAGGCCACACCAGTGCAGTGTAGAGTGGGACAATCACCTCCTTGACCAGCTAGCTATGCTGTGCTTGATGCACCCCCAGGACATAGTTGGCCCTTTTGGCTGCCAGGGCACACTGTTGACTCATATTCAACTTGCCATCAACCCAAACCCCCGGATCTCTTTCCGTGGGGCTGATCACCAGCCTCTTTGTTCCCCAGTTTGTACATATAACCAGGATTACCCCGTCCCAGGTGCAGAATCCAGCACTTGCTCTTGTTAAATTTCATATGGTTGGTGATTGTCCAACTCTCTAGTCTATTCCGATCTCTCTGTAAGACCTCTCTACCCTCAAGGGAGTCCACAGCTCCTCCTAATTTCATATTATCTGCAAACTTAATGTACATTCAATTCCCACATCCAGATCATTTATAAAAACATTGAAGAGCACCAACCCTAAAATTGAGCCTTGTGGAACCCCACTGGTGACTGGCCACCAGCCTAATGTAATGCCATTTACTATAACTGAGCCCAATCGGTAAGCAAATTGTTTCCAGTATTGTGACATGTTAGGGACTTCTCTAGCTGTATGCTGGACATTTTGTCCAGGATACTGTGAGAGACAGTATCAAAAGCTTTGCTTAAAATCCAAAACCGCCACATCTACTTGTTTCCCTTGGTCAACTAGATGGGTCACCTTGTCATAAAAGGAAAATAAGTTAGTTAAACAGGACTGTCCCCTCATGAACCCATGTTGGCTATGACCAATGACTGCATTGTCTCTCAAGTGTTTTTCAATAACTCCCAGAATAACCTTCTCCATAATTTTACCATACACTGAAGTGAGACTGAAAGCCTTGTAATTCCCAGGGTCTTCCTTCTTACAGTTCTTGAAAATTAGGACAACATTCACCAGCTTCCAGATTCTCAAGACCATTGAAAAATAGTGGAGAAAGGTCCCACAATAACAGACAGCTCTTTCAGTACCCTGTGATGAATCCCATCAGGTTTATAGACTTAAGTGCATCCAGCTGGAGCAGCGAGTTTCAAACAATGTCAGAGTTGGCTGGGAGTTTATCACCCCCCTAGTTACAGTCTTCTAACAGAGGGCTCTGTGGGTCCCAGGGCCCATCATCAGTGTTGAAGACAGAGGCAAAGAAAGCATTAAAAGTCTCTGTTTTGTGTATGTCCCTATTTGTGAAGTGACAGAAAAATGTTATCTCTGATCCTCCTTTTGCTGTTAACATATTTTAAAAAGCCCTTCTTGTTCTTCACAATACTGGCTAGCTTGAACTCTTAATTGAGTTTTGGCCACATGAATTTTCTCCCTACAGCGGTCAACAGCATCTCTGTAGTCCTTTGGTGTTCCCTGTCCTTGCTTCCAATGTCAGTACACTTTCCTTTTCTGCCCAAGTTCTATAAAATCCCTGCTCAGCCAAGCTGGTCTTCTACCCTGCTAGCTTGACTGCTCACACTTTGGAATTGCCTGGTCCTGTGCTCTTAAGAGATGGCTCTTAAAAACTGACGAGCACTCATGGACCCCAATACCTCAAAAGCAGATTCCCAGGGGATCTTACTAACTAGCTCCTTCAGCAGCCTGAAATCTGCTCTCCCCATATCCAGGGTCAAAATCTTGCTGGCAGTTTTTCTCCTGTTGCCAGCCACTTGAAACTCAACTACTTGCTGGTCACTGTGACCCAGACAGCCACCAATCACCACTTCACCCAAGAGTCTTTCTCTCTTTTCAAATAACAAATCTAGGATACCTTTCAAATCAGGTCGCTTAGTACCTGCACCAAGAAGTTATCTTCAACATGCTTCAGGAATTTCCTGGACCTGTTTGTGTCTGCTGTGTGATGTTCTCAGTTGACGTCTGAGAAATTAAATTCACCCACAAGGGCAGCTGGTCTAGAGATAGCCCTTGGTTCCTTATAGAATAATTCATCAGTGTCATCACCCTGACTGAGTGGTCAATAGTAGACTCCCACAACAGCATCTGCTTAATTTGCTCTCCCCTTCATCCTTACCAGAGGCTCTCAACCATGTTGTCACTACCTGCAAGCACTCCTCCCCTTACACACAGCGCTGCAATCTGCCTACCTCACCTGCCCTGCCTATCCCTCCTGAGGAACATATAACCGTCCATCATGACACCTCGGTCACAGGACTCATCCCACCAGGTTTCACTTATGCCAGTGATGTAGCTGTGGAACTGGGGCCAAAGCTCCTCCCTCCCTCCTCTTGTCTATTCCTCATGCTGCACACATTACTATAGAGATATTTCAAATGTGCTCCAGTGTACTCAGAACATCGTGGAGCAGGCTGAAGGACCTCACCTGCATGCCATCCCTCAAACATTGGCATGTCATCCCATGGCTTATAACTAGCGAGCCTGGTTTTATTCCTTTCCCCCTTCAAATCTAGTTTAAAGCTATTTCAATGAGCCCTGCTAACTCTTGTGCAAAGATCCTTTTCACCCTTGGAGACAGGTATACCCTGCCTGTTGCTAGCAGGCCTGGTGTCCTGTAGACCGTCCTGTGATCAAAAAACCAAAAATTCTGCTAATGACACCAGTCAGGAACCAGGTATTGATCAGCTGGGCCTGCCTGTTTCTTCCAACATCATTCCCTGCAACTGGAAGGATAGAGGAAAACACTACTTGTGCTCCTGAACCCTTAACCAGTTGCGCCAAGGCCCTGAAGTCTCTTTACATTACCATTGAACTTCCTATTTCAACTTTGTCACTGCCTGCATGAAAAAGCAATAATGGCTAGTAATCCGAGGACTGTACCGAGGTAGGAAGTTTTCCTGTAACATCGTTAACCCAGACCACAGATAGGCAGCAAAACTCCCTAAGAAGTGAATCTGGTTGGCATATTGGGCCTTCTGTTGCCCTTAGAAGAGAGTATCCTATGACAATAACCCATCTTCTTTTCTTAATAGGGGTGGTTTTGATGTGGGGTGTAGGCTAACTTAACCTTGCAATGTCTCCAACCTAGATGGACCATCATCCTCATCATTATTGGTTTTAAATTCCAGAGCCTCATACCTGTTGTACAAGGGAAGAGCAGAGATTAAATATTGCTTTATGATAAGCACAGCTTGCATTTTTTGAACAAGACACAGTAAAATTAGATAACCAAATAGCACACAAGATAATTCCTTATGAAAATTTCAAATGAGCATTCCTGCAAAGATTTATGAGCACGTCAGAGAAAGCAAGAGCAGGGTTGCTTCACAAAAGAGGATACACCAGAAGCCAAAGGTGACCCTCATGCAAGCAGCGCCCTCACCAACTAGGGTGTTATCCCAACAGGGCAGAAAGAGAGTGGGAACGACATGCCTCAGTGACAATCCCATAGAGGGCAAGCGTGGATCAGGTCCAGGTGACATTCCATGGCCCAGTCACAAACAGCAAGAGGCAGAACTGGACGTCCACCCAGGAGACCAGGTCAGAGACAGAACTGAGTGCAAGCATGCCCACAACATAGTTCAGACAAGAGCTAAAGGCCCAGGACTGTGCTTTAATAGGGCTCCTGCTCGTTGGCAGAAGGTGGTGGTGGGAGGCCCAGGTGAGGCTGGTCTGGGATATTAAGGTCTATTAGTGCCCTAAGGGCACTGAAAAGAGCTTGAAAATTTGCCCCAACTTAGGTATCAGGACACCATCTATTGCGGCTTGGACAGTTTTCTCTGTCTGTGCATCCCTCTATTCCCCCAGAAGTAGTTTCTGCAGGAAACCTTCCATGGTCTAAGACTAACAGTATGTGATGGAGGAATCACAGTGTGCACCTGCACCAAGGAAAAAGCCACACCGATACAACGGGTGGAGCCACAGACAGTGACACCAGTTAGGAAAGAATGATTCAAAGGGGATGGATCACCACCCAGCACTAGAAACCACCTACAGGACAAAGGCAAAACCTAGCTGATAAATGACATGCTTTTTGGTTTCTGGATCAGCCAAGCAGGTTTATTGCAAAGAGTACCTGCTAATTGATCAGCTTTCTAGTTCAAAGACAAGCCAGCCTGCACACCCAGGTTATCTTGCAGTGGAAAGCAGTGTGTAGATGAGAGGAAAGGGGGAGCTGGGGGAAGAATGCATGGGCACTCCCGTCTTGCTGGGTCTCAGTGTCAGGACCTGTCCAAGGCACCTGTCCTGCCCACCCCAGAGGAGACAGGCAGCACTCCCAGGACCTGCAGTCTACACAGAGCCAGCTTATTCCATGGCAGATAGCACAGCCAGTTTGGAGCAACCAGCAAGAAATGAACCAAATTTGATTGCCAGTATTGCCCCCCAAACCATGGATGCCCAGCGACAACACGCCCAGCTACTCCAATTTCCAAAGTCAACAGGAGGTCAAGAAAATTCGCACAAAAACCAGTTACCTATTGAACTTTGATACGGTATCAACACAGAGTGAGGAATAACACCTACTGAATACCCCTCATATCCTGAAGCATCAGCACAAGATTCTTCTTAGTGTTTGAACCTTAAAGCTATTACAGAGCAAAGTGGTATTGCTGTGAGGTTAAAAGGCAGAGCAGGAATTCACTTTTTGGCAATATCACATTTGTTTGATGATAAAGGGTCTTTGCTATCTCAGACCTGTGTTTGGTAACACCACACATCTAAACGGACATCTTTTTTTTTTTTTTTCTCAGATTTACAATTTTGTTGGAGCTTTACTGCCACGATAGCTAATCGTACAAAATATTTGTGTGAGCGCAAGCACTGGAAAGGCAGAGAAAAAGCTTTGTCATTTAATCTGTTAGGAAATTTCTATAAAGATGCTACACAGAGCAACTGCAGAAGAAATTTGCCTTTTTTTCTTGTTATGGTGTGACACAGTGTTGGGTCATGCTGGCTTTGCCTGTAAGATTATCAACAGTATCTCATCCTTTAGGAATCTCTGCTACAATTTCGGTTGAAATACCTTTCTGGAAAAGAGGACTCTTGAGAAAGAAAAGCAGTTGTACAGGATGACCTAATAGTTGAATAATCTTTCCCCTTTAGGCAAAGCATGAAAGAACATGAAAGCTACCAAACAGGGTGATCAGAAATAACTGGAAATACGTGTCCTGAAGGGTGGTACATGATAGATCCCAAGGGTCACTCAAAAACACACCACCAGTTATTTGCCCCTTCTAAACCTGGGAGTCTTTGGAGATTCACACTCCCCTTTTCTTTACTTTTTTCTCTTTGAGTCACACACGTACACGCACTCATTTACACATAGTGCCAGCATCTACACAGATGTCTACCGCTGGTGGAAAATAAATGGCAGTATAGAAGCCTTAGAGATCCAAGAACTTTCCTGTTTTTATCTGAGGGTATGTTACTGAACTGACAGGCTCTCCCTTCAGGTATCTACCATACATATGTTGCCCAAAGATGCACATATTATACTCCACTTTGTTGAATATGTCTTTCTTCAAGTTGTCTCTGCAGAGCTAATTCAGCATAATTACAGTGGACTGTAAAGACCATTACTTAGACAGGACAATATTAACATACATTTTGTTTAATGGAGCCTTGTTAGCTCACTGCCAAGGAACACGTAAGCAAATCATCATTCATTATTAAAGCTTGAGTAACATCATAAGCTCTAGGACCCAATTTTGATTAAGAGTCTGAAGTTATCTCCATGCACATATCTTCAGATCTTCAGCAGCATAGAATGAATAGTTTTTCCTGAAGTTATTTTTGTAGTATTCTGCTCTTTATATGTGTCTTTAAATACAGAAATTCACATGAACCTAATACCTGAGAAGTGACTGTCTTAATAAAAAACAATAATAGGAAGTAGGTCAAATGCTGGTCTCATTTACAACTTCATTGACTTCTGTAGAGTTTTAATGATCTGCCAAGGACAAAGATTTGGCTCCATATTCCCAGAAAGGGTTATGGTTAGGAAATCTGAAACCATGTAACCTTTGTGCAATCAAGTGTACAAGCAATAGAACTGCTGGTGTGCAAAGTGCTTTCAGACTGTGCCCCTGAGAGTGGCTGTCAACCTTTTCAGAGAACAATGTTGCCTCTTTCCTGTCCTTGAACCGGAATGCAGAAGAATACAACCCCTCCAGAACACACTGCCTAGGATATGGGGTAGGGTTAGGGTAAGGAGAGTCAAACTCAGGCTACCTGAGACAGATCAGCAGCATCCTCCCCCATACCCTGACAAGTGATCTTGGTAATCTGGGGGATCAGGTGGCTTGGATGGCCTTTATGGGAGCAAAGTTGTAGACAGACTGGAGATGTCCCTAGGGGCACATCTGTGCTGTGGGACCACTGCACCACACCTGAGTCAAAGGGACTGCAAGAATAGCTCTTGGAAGCAGGACTCCAGGCTGGCTGATAGTGGCTACCATAACATCAGGAAGGGAAGGTCCATAAAGCTTTTAAGTGAAGGAGAGGATTTGTGGCTCCAGGGAAGAGGGCAAGGGAAGACAAAGGACGAAATCTTATCTCAGGTGGTGCCAGGGTCAGCAGTGAGACTGACAGTTATCCAGTTTGGAAGTAAACAACTGGCAATGTGTGCTCACAGACCAGAAAGCCAACTGTATCTTGGGCTGCATCAAAAGAAGCGGGGCCAGCAGGTCAAAGGAGGTGATTCTGCCCCTCTACTCTGCTCTGGCGAGACCCCACCTGAAGTCCTGCGTCCAGCTCTGGAGTCCTCAGCACTGGAAACACGTGGATCTGTTGGATCAGGTCCAGAGGAGGGCCACAAAGATGATCAGACGGATGGAACACCTCTCCTATGAGGACAAGCTGAGAGATTTGCTGTTCAGCCAGGAGACGAGAAGGCTCCAGGGAGGCCTTATTGCGGCCTTTCATCACTTAAAGGGGGCCTACAGGAAAAACAGGAACAAACTTTATTGCAGGGCCTGTTGCGATAGGACAAGGGGTAATGGTTTTAAACTAAACGAAGGTAGATTCAGACTAGATATAAGGAAGAAATTTTTTATGATGAGAGTGGTGAAACACTGAAACAGGTTGCCAGAAAGATGGTAGATGCCCCATCCCTGGAAACATTCAAGGTCAGGTTGGAGTGGGCTCTGATCAGCCTGATCTAATTGAAGATGTTCCTGCTCATTGCAGGGGTGTTCGACTAGATGACCCTTAATGGTCTCTTCCAACCCAAACTATGCTATGATCATGTGATTCTATGAACCAGAAATCCTGTAACAACAAAATATCTGAAAGCCTTGCAGGGGAAAGGGTTGGGTTCGACAGGTCTTAATGAGTCTGCGAAGTTGAATAACTCAAGACTCTCAAAAAAGACTCTCAAAAAAGAACTGTTTGAGTAGCCCTGAAGTCATCTTAAAGTTTGCCTGGCTTACAGTGTGACCTGAAGAGAATGTAAGAGAGAACTGCTACCCCTGGGTCGGCCCATCATGAAATGCTTTAAAGGTGGATAGTCTTCCACGTGTGAAGGGCAAGCTTTCAAAATAAGTCTTTTACCTGTTTTGGAGATGTCCTAAAAGAGGTAGCCAATGCACATAGTCAGTGCAGTCAGATATGTATATGCTCAGGAACTGGTTTGAGCCTTGGTTTGCAAATTGAACCGAGGCCCAGAATTGAGAACATTGGACACACGAGTAGCCTGAACAAGGATACTATGCACACAAGCATCCTCATGGAGCGACAAAAAAAGAACGGACAATGCTGTGTCTCGAATGCCTTTGCATCTGGTTAACAGAAGGCATATCTCCACTCTGAGGTGCAGACAGTGATATATTACCCTGGCTTGTGTCATGTCTAAGACACAGTGATTTGCACAAGGTCTGATGAGGATGCTATAGATATGTTTCCTAAGAAACAAACATGAGTATAAGAAGGCCCAGGAGCAAACCTGACCAGTAGACAGTCAAGGTTTGTTAAGTCCTTGCTCTGTTTTGTTCTACTGCAATCAACCATCCCCAAGGTTTGGGGTGGGTATCTCTCCCACAAACCAGTATGAATGAGGCTGCACTGATTTTGGTTCCTTTCACTCTGCGCTGCACTCCCAAACTATCCAAGCTGGTCTTGTATCATTAAATATTTTGAAATGTCCTCATGCCATTTATCAGGGCAGAAACAAATGCCCTCAGATGGACTACATGCTCTGGCATAACACAATGCAGTCCTCACATTAGTTTATTCACTCCGAACACAAAAAAATGACAGCTTGCAGTCAGAAAGGCATTGAATGGCTTATGCTTTGCTGATGAGGAGTGTGGATGTCTCTCTACATCTGCACCTGCGGTCTTGCCTTAAACAGGCAGAGTTACAAGGCCCTTTAGAAAGAAGAGATGCGAAGGGGCACAGAGCTGGTACAAGCCTCCATCATTTCTAACTCTCTCTCCTCTCAGAGGGCAGACACACTTCCTGCAACTTCGGAGATTCCTCCCTTATGAAGAGACATCAAAGTTGGCAATTCAGCCCCATGTTTTCTAAAAATAATTTAAAGGAATTATTTTCACTTTCCCTTCTTTTCTACTTTCCTGGTGCCCCACATCAACTACAAGACCTTTGAATAACAAGTCACAGAAGATACTGGCAATTTTCCTGTTCTGTGTGAGAAGAACCATTTCTCTGATGATGACAACAATGGGACCAGGACTAGTTCCTTGTTAATTTATTTGCCACCGAGCACAGCACTCAGAAAGTGTATGTTGTGATGCCTAGTGCATTCCTGTGACAGGTATATCAACTCCCAGTCACGTGGCAAGAGCTTTACAGAAAGATTGCAGTGTATGCGTTCTGAATTGCATGATTATGCACACGCTCACACACGTAAATACATTGCATTGTTTTTGTGATCATAATCAAGCTGTCTATGCAAAGCAGACACCAATCTCACATTCAAGCACCAGGGCAGAACTTCCATCGCAAAACCAGATCAGTCAAGTGTTGCGTAGGGTTCCCAGCTTCCCAAAAGGCTGTAGCTCTAACAGCTGGCATCTCAAAAACACCCTCTACGTGTGTTTGGTTCCACCTTTTGAGCAATGCTGCCTGTATATGTGTTTATGCGCACAGAGCGTGTCCTGTGTAAGCAAGCACTGTGAAAGGCATCATACCCCTTATATGAGTACATACATCCAAGTGCAGCAGAAATCTCTCTTCTCCTTTATACAGAAAAGTAAGTGACAATAGGGCCACTTGTTACCTTTGGACTCTGACTAGTAAAGTACATGTATGAAGTAGCAAAGAGTGCCAAAGAAATCTCTACCCGGTAGGATGGAGAGTAAAACATTTTAGATCTTTGAATACATGAATACATGTATTCAAATTCGTATTCATGAATTTGAAAACAGGTAAAGAATAATGTTTTATGGACCATTCCTTAATTTCTGTGAAGTTTAGATGAAGATGCCTTTTTTACTTGTTGAAGTCTTTTCTCCTTATATATACATTTTTTGGAATTATTTTACCCAAGTCTGTGCATGGGTTCCTGTAGCAGAAGCTGACTGTTTTGAATACATCTGCTTGCAAACCTTGAAGAGCTGGAAAGCCAGTGATTTTTTTTTTTTTTTAGTTATTAGACCTGACTGAGAATATTCCATTGAGACTTTTTTCCCCTTTTTCCTTTAGTGAAACAGCTAAGAGCACATAAACACACATGAACTTAATTATATGTTTAACCCGTTGCAAAAGAAGAGCCTTAAAATTCCAACTGTGAAAGACTGAGAATGTCATACACTTCATTTTTATGTACATGCCCATATACCCACCAGAAGCTTTAGCTCATTCTTTTTACAAGCAATTAGTTATTTGAGTCTTTTGATGAAATGATCTGTGAAAGATCAGTGTTCCAGAGTCCCAATGCTTTAATAGAGATTTAATTGTATCTTTTGGGTAAGTGCCAAAGTGATGGATGGAGTTATCACAAATGACATTCTCTCCGAGTAAAAACACCATCCTTTTGGTACACTAAGCAGCACCAAATCGTCCAGTTAATAGTTAAATGGTGTAAAAATAAAGGATCTGATACAAGCAAAACCCCCAGAAGTACTAAGCTTGCATTTACCTTTTGGGAGGACAGTGCAGAGTCCAAATGCTTGAGGAACTGAGGTTTAAAATATAATCAGGTCAGTGGTATTATATTGGGTATTTCTGGTGCAGATCAAAGAGAATTCTAAAGAGCTTAATTAATCCTTCTGTCCCAGCAGGATACCTGCCCCCCACATAAGCAAAATCCCGTTGGCTGGTGTTTGTTATGCTAAGGTGGTATTTTTTTAATGGCCAGTTCACAGCCACTGCTGAGAATGTGCAGGAAAACCCAAGAAACATGGATTATTTTGCATGAATTGGTAGTTAAACATGAGATATTCTCTCCTAAACTACTCCATACTTTGACCAGTGCTTAATAATATACACACATGCAATTCTCTTTCAAGTCCCTTTTCTCTATGGGAATTTGATCCTCTATGAAGATGGCATACAGGTTGCAGGTGGGTAAGGCTAATGAAGATCATAGCCAGTGAAAATTGTTACTGAATTTCTGTTGGATAAAAAGAATCTGTATGTAAACTCACGAAGATGTCCAGAGACGCCTCCCGTGCATGAGCACTTACTTCACTGGGAGGTGCGGCACAGCTATGGGAGCAGAAGGCAGGGGAACACAGCAAAGATGACATTCAAATAGCTGCGATAAGGTGCAACCACCCCCAGCACTTCCATCTCACAGCACGAAGTGGAGCAGATTCCCCAGTTCTCCCCGCCTGCTGGTAGCACACACCAACCCAGTGGTGTGATCTACAGCTCCAGCTGGTTCTTCTGGCAGGCTCCCTCACCTCTGGTCTGAGCAAAGGCAACCTCAAGAGACAGCAGAAGAGGTTTGGCACAGCCTTGGATGTATTTTCCTTGTGTCCTTGCAGATATTTTATATCCTGTCTTCCTCTGGAGTAGGCAGAGCACTGCTCAGCTCAATCTCACAACGAGCTTCCTGTGCCTCAGTCCCTGGGCCCTTCCTCACGTTGGCACTGAACACCTCCTCAGCCTTTGAGGACTACATGTTCTTGTCTCAAGAATCAAAACATTTTAGTCTCTGCTAAGTTAACACTTAAAGTAAATAATATATACATATTTTCCTTTCATCCACTGTAGTACAGCTATCAGAAAAGATGCCACTATACCATGGAAACTGTCAGATCACTGTGAGCCAGAGTTTGGCAATTTCTGATACACAAATTACTCTATTGTTCCAAGCCTTAAAACTATATTAACAAGCACGTCAGGGTTTGCATACATTATTTTTCTGGATGAATAGATTTCAGTCTCTTGCAGAAAGCGTACACTACCAGAGGTCCTGTCCATCTTTGAGGATGTACCTCCACGCTTGCTACCACCACGGCTCTCCTAAGGTCTAGGGACAGGGCTGCTCATTGCTGTATTTCAGGAAGGCTCGTTCTGTTTTAAAAAGATGCAAATTAGTTAATCAGCATTGGAAGTTGGACAGCTAGTTATAAACTTCTTTACATACTCTTTGGCTGTCTTGCACTATCTGCATGAGACAGACAGATCTAACTATGATAAAAAAATCTGACCTCAGGCATCAAAGACATTGTTGTTGATCGAACTAAGACTGGAGTGTCAGACCGGAGTGTCAGAAGTCTGGGGTGGGAGGAAGGCTACAAGAGCTGTGTCCTCAGCTGATGTCATGTCATCGAGCCTGAGAAGAAAGCCTAGTTCACATATAACCCTTTGTATAGGCACACTCTAGCTGCCAAATTTAAACCCCAAGGATTTATTTTAACTGCCTCTCCATTATTATAGGCTCTGCAAACTCACACTCCGTAACGGGATCCCGGAAAGAAACTCCAAAGGGAGAAAAATCCCAGCATATTTTTGCTTGCGTTCGCAGACACAGGCAGGGACCAAGCAGGCCATATGGTCTAACCTTGACACTTCTCATCCATCAAACCAGTTAGTCCCTCTAGTACTTCATATACAAATCAGAAAAACCACAGGCTGGGCAGACATGAAGCTTCCTACCCAGGAATGTTTGGGCTGCAGAGGAGTAAATCCTGGCGGCAGGCAAGCAAAAGTTAGCGCTGGAACAGAAGTCTGAGATGTGGGGATACGTTTGTCATTCGAAGAGTTTAGTGTTTTTAAGTACGTCTGAGAAAAAGCAGAGGTTAAACATCTTTCAGATATGCCAGTATAACTCCACTGACAGCCCTGGGTTGTGCCAATGTAACCAAGAACAGCCTTCTAATTATACATGCTAAACAGTGCAATTAAAAGCTTCACTTGTCCTCACTAAAACTTAGAGAATACCAACTAAAATGTCTGTTTGTTTCCAAATGAGATGGGTTTTCTGTGCTATTTGTCATCACATGTGGGACACAATAACAGAACTGCTACTAACTTTTGCAATTATAATATAATCATTTTACCTGGAATTTCATAGAGGACCCCAGCTCTCAGCTTACTTTCTGGTGGAGCGGAATTACAGTCAGTCCACTCAGGTCTGTTGTGATGCAGTTCACCAAGACAGAAACTGCTTTTTTTCTGTTGTGTTCCCAACATAAGGTGTCTCATGAGTGGGGTCTGTGAAATATCATCAAACACAGGTAGGAATAAGCTCTGATTAATCACTTTGTAGATGCCTTCATTTAATAGTTTGCATGGTGTATGCCAATAATGGGATACCTGAGTTTTTCCAGGAATTGGGAAAATAATATGAAGTCAAAGTTAAAACTGAACAACAAAATGCTACCCAGTCTTTTGAGTTTTTTTTTTGGACTAGACGACCTCCAGAGGTCTATTCCAACCTAAATTATTCTGTACTAATGATTTCTTCGATGAGTTTTGGGTTCTGCCATACACATTCAAAAACACAGATGAACCACAGCGTTTCAGCCTTACTCATGTCCTTTAGCTCTTCAACCAAAAAGGAAGGCTGTTGACGGAGTGAAATCCCACTTAAGGTGAGTAAGGATGCAGCGGAATCCAAAATTTGCTGTATGCTGTTAAAATGCAGTTATGCATATTTTTGCACCACTCCATGCTCTGAGTTTGGAGGTTGGTAAGATGAAAGCAGGTGTGTTACCTTTCAAGTACACACTGTGACTACACATGCTTCCCCAAAGAAGCCAACCCAGTTTGCCATGAGTTTGTTATGACTGCAGCAGAGAAATGTCTTGTGGGTTGGATCCAAAGCCTGTGGAAGTTGATTTCCCTTTGCATATGAAGACAAGTGATCATACAGTTTTTGCCCTTGTGCTTCTACTGAAGAATTCCCTTTAAACCACCACTTACTTCACAAAGGAGAGATGCTTCACAGGAAAAAGCCAGGACCAGCATGAGCAGGAAAAAGGTGAGAATAAGCAGGACCAATTGTTCAGACTTGCAGGGCAAAAAAAACCCCAAACAAAACCGAAATAAGATACACAATTAAATATGTGAGAACTGGCTCAGCTCTTTAATAGGTTGTTTGGATTGACATACCCACAAGGAAGAAAAAGACACTATTTGTGTTTGCAGTGCAAGCGCTCAACCTTCCTTAGTCCTGCACTGCTTCCTGAGAAAGGATGTCTCCACAGCTACTGTAGATGTGGCAAAGAGCTCAATCTGGAGAATGCTGGGGGAGACCTACTGAGATGGAAAGGCGTGAAAAACAAGAATAAGAGAATGACAGAGGGGCCCTGTCCTTCTCTCAATGCCACATGCCCCAAATTTCCCCTGCCCAGCAGCAGAGCACCCGAGGTCAGCCTCTGAATCAATCAGCCACCAAAAAAATTCAAAACAGCAAGCAGGAAGTTGCCCATTTCAAAAACCACTTTAAAAAGGGACAGGCCGTTAACCCTTTTGCTTCAGAGACCTCCTTTCCTCTTGTGTGGTTTTGCCATGACTACACACCCTGCTGTAATCTGTTGCTCAGCAATGTCAAAACGAATTCAAAATTTTCACCTCATGCAAAAAGCCCAATATGAGAAAGGCCTCAACAGGCAGGAGTCGCATAGCACTGCGTTATGTGAAGCTTGGCCATTCAGGCTTTGAAAAAATCAATAGACAGATAAACAGCTGGACATGCCCTTGGATCAGCTCTGCCCCACACCTCCCACTGTCCCTCCTCTGGGGCAGATAAGGCTCACCAGGTGCTGCTGAGCAGCCCCAGCAGACGTTGACCACTCAGGTCCTCGCTCTACAGATCCTAGAAAGCAAGTGAAGCTGTGGGTGGTAGCTCTCTATCTGCTTTCGGGTCAATTGAAGAGTAGCATAGGCCTCTGCTCAAAAGTTAAGGCTACCTAAGGGAATGCAATTGTAACTCATTATCAAATCTATAATTCTTCAGGAGCTACCCATGATTATCTCAACATATGGTATCAAAAACTGAAGCATTATCACCACAAATTTAATTGTGCAGTCAGATTTTTTTTTTTTCCAGTAAGTATAAGATGTGCAATTTTTTCCTCACAACTTCATGTACAGGAATCTAACACAGGCTGTGTTCAGACCTTTCACTCCCTGCAAAACTCAGAGATGGTATAGAAATTGTATGTAAAACTCTGCCAGAATGCATTCCCTCTCTAGCGTTTCTTTTCCACAGCTCCCAGCCATGTTGGTGAGAGCCCAGCTCTACACCACCAGAACCTCTCCAGCTGCCAGCTACGAGTAGCAGTAAGTCGCTTATTCCCAGATGTCCTCTTCTCCACTTGGACTTTTTCAGTGTCTAAGCACGACCTTTTTCTTCTGGCTCTCCTGCAGTAAGAGATAAGGCTTTTCACCTCCTGAGCAGGGATACAGAGAGGCTCTTCCCAGCATTTCCAACTGCATATTTTTCATCAGAGTGTTTTTTTCCCCATAGAGTTGTTCATCTACCTCTTCTACTTGGATTTCTCTTTTTCTGGACTCTTGTACCTTTCCTGAGATCAGAACCTAAATGGAAATAATCACTAAGCTGCATTAGCTCAGCACAGAATATGACTTTGCTCAGACTCAAACCAGTTTTGAGATGGCAGATTCTCTATGTGCATGTGTGTGATGCTTTCTGACAGTGTCTACAGGGTCACTAGTTATGATCTTCCTTTGCATTAGCAGTCCGCAGAACCAAGCTCTTTAGGCAGTGATGGTATTTCTCCTGTGTTGTGGATGTGAGTGTGATTAAATATATTCCTGGAGCACCGTGGCCTGACTTTTTTTCAGAAAAGCAGCCAATGATCTTGGATGTCCCATCTGAGACATCTGACTTCCAGAGGGGAATGTCAAGAATTTCCGAAGAATCAAAATCCCATACCCAGCATATGTTTTGAACTGGGCACCCGAAACAAATGGTCACTTGTAAGTAGGCTACTGTTTTCTTAACACTCCCAAATATTTCTGAATACTCTGATGAGGAAGTGATGTGTCCACCATAAAACTGCAAACCATTTAGAAATGCAAGGGAAAAGGGAAGGGAAGGGAAGGGAAGGGAAGGGAAGGGAAG
>VZSZ01006438.1:376461-423165 GCA_013398815.1 Ibidorhyncha struthersii | reverse complement strand
TCCAACTCACCCGGGTCAGTGGCCTGTCCCTGGCAGAACTGGGGTTAAGAGTGGCCCAGCCAGAGGTACATCAGCTCCCAGCAATCAGCCACATCAATATCTGCTGCCAAAAATCTCCTCTGGGATCACTATGCCTATGTATTTGCTGTTCTGCCTAGAAGGCTCCCAGTAAAGGACTGGGATAGAGCACTAGAAAGGGGAGGAAGGGGATTCATTGCACTGACATTCCGAACAAGACACGATACCTGGGCTCCACCAACTGGTTACCGGCTCTGAGAAGTTTGACCTTTTATTTTAACTCTTGCTGACTTAGGCCTTATGCTCATAGATCGGCACTGGCTGAAAGCAGGCTCTGGACTGCGCGAAAACTAAAACCAGAGCAGGGGAATTCTTGCCCTTGGCATGAACAGCTACCACAGCAGCTGGCCGAAAATATTATAATACATGGGAATCTAGCAGGTGGCTCAGGGCTGCATAGCTTTTGGGGAAACATTCTGTGTTGCCCCAGAAAGCAGGAGACAAGAGAAACCCCATTTTGCACATGCTGCACAGTGATAAATAAGAGATTTAAATAACGTAGAAGATACCATCCATTTTCAATGTCAAATATAAAGCCCATAAATTTCTACCAAATCTTCCCATGTCCTGAGAGCAAAGCAAGATAACTCTCAGGGAAGGGATACCGCTTACATACCACAAGTTCTCCAGATGGCATAACAGTTCAACAGGAGATCATGCTGCTGCAAATACTAGAGGAGGCACTTAGCGGTCTGTAGGCTCTGGAGCCCTGTTAGCAAGTGCTTTTTTCCATGCAGAAAATGAAGAAGGACCTCCTGCATGGGCAGGGTTACCCCATGCCTTTGCAATAAGGATGACACTGTTTGAAACCTCACCTGACTTCTCAGGTGATCCTAGTTCTCCAGAACCATTTTGATGCTTGCAGATGTTGATCTAATTGTAGAGAATATAACAAGTTGGATTAAAATTCCCTGAGATGAAGAAAGGGCTCCAGTCCACCATAGAAAGGATTCTTTGTTTTTCCCTCCATCCTGCTAGATATTTCTTCCATAGAACTGTAAGTGCTTTTGAAAGAGAAGAGGGAAAAGAGTGATGAAAGATTATAAATGTCTGTACAAGCCATCAATTTCTGAAGAATTCTCTCCAGAACAAGTTTTCAGATGTTTTGGGGTGTTTTGCTGGCAGTGAAGATGTGATAGTCACAATTCAATACAATAATACTCATGAAATCAGCATGATGCCATAATGTTTTGTGCTGGTACCAGCCCCTAGAAAAGTCAATTTTCTGCAGTCCTCATTCTTTTGAACAAAACGTTAAAAATTCACTGATTTAATTCTGTGAGTTTGTCTTGGCTCAGCAATGGGAATATATAAGTAGTTAGAACAACAGATTTAAACTGCATCCTGGAGAAATGGATTCACCAGCGATACATCCTTTAGTTTTTAATTATATTTTTTTTAAAGCCATCTAGTTACATTTAGATTAATACTAAATCAAATTCAATAGTAGATCTGTAACCAGTGAACATCTCCTATACATCGGCATACATACATTTTTACACATGCATTTTTGCAACTAGTCAGTAACTTCAGAGTTAGCTTTTCCACTGACTAGATGACACCTGCAAAGTTGGGGTCCCACATTATCATAAGTACTTATGTATGTACATTTATTGGCATGTGAGGATTAATCTTAAACATCCTGAGTGAGAGTTTTTGACTTATTTTACCCCATTTCTTGTTCCTGAAAAAAGTGAAGTGGCCCTTACCCAAAAGAGGGGAAGAAAGGTCAGTTCCCAGTACAAAGGTGCATGCCCATCCTCCTTGGCCATGCAAGGTGAAGCACATTCAGTCCTGCCACAGGCTCCATTTTTCAAAGGTATCGGGATGCCTCCTCCTTCTGAGAGTGCTTGCCTGACATGAATGAGGCCTGAGGGGCTCTCACACATCATTTAACACTTTGTACAGGTGCGTGAAAGATGCTACATTATGTTCCAGGTTCAGGTACAGGCTTTGTGATTCTTTTCTTCATTTTCCCCTCCTTTTTCTTTCTCTACAAATGCTTCTGTAAAACCTATGCCTATAATATCACCATGTGTTTGGCCACAAAAGTTGCAAACTCACTGAGAACCAAGGAAACGCTGCTTGTGATTTAACTGTTTGCCAATTATTTGCTTTAATGTTTTAATCTTATGCAGCTTCATAAAATAATTCTGTGCAAGTTTGATTTTTTCAGACATTTGATCAGTCCGGCTTGCCTGCTAAAAATGATGCTTGACTCACATCCTGGCAACAGTGTTTATTTGACGTGCACTGGTGAAGCACTCTAAAAAAACTGTACTCAGGCTATTCCAAATTTAGCCTTCTACATCTGTGTGTATTAGTGTTTGGGTGAGTCTGAATTATCAGCCTATGTCAAGTGGGTGACACAGGCTGATCAGTGTACCTTTGTCGTTTAATTACAAGTTTGGTGCTGAAGAAGCCTTCAGAGAGAAAATGTCTGTGTTCCTTGTGGGCTTTTTTTAGATCTGTTTACATTGGGCAGCTTTGTGCTACAAGAAAATCCAAGTCACTTTGGACTGCGTCTATCCTCAGCCAAACTCCAATTACTTTTGTATTTCTCTCCAAATAAAACTACTTGCTGTAAATCCGAACCTATTAAAAATGTGCAGCTGTGAAGTTACATCCATTCCTATGCTCAGAAATGTTAAACCACAGGGCCAAAGTTGTTTAAAGGGAGGCATACGTAAAGACTAACTGGCTTCAGAGGGGAGATTCTGGCCACACGCTAGGTTTCACGTGGGAATGCACCAGCAAGACGCTGCAAAGAGGGGAGTTTCTCATTAAAAGTAGCTGTGCAAAGTTGGCTGAATCTGTCTTCCAGCACATGATGGGTGTCACGCAATACGAGATCCTTGCCAAGGAGCGTCCTCCAGGATCACAACAGCTTCGGTGGGAGCGGAGGCGTCAGGCCAAAGCTTCAGCCAAGCCCTGGGCTGGGATTGCATATTGCTTACTGAAAGTTTCTTGTAGTTTCAATTCAGTGACATATTCCTTGCTCCTGCTTCCAGAGGTGGAAAGATCTGGGGGTTGGTTTGTCTTTCAGAAATGGGAATGAAATCCTCTGGTTCCTGTTTACGAGAAGCGAGCAAAGACGTAGCTGCTCAAATGAACAGTGGCTAAATTCATTTTATTGGCATCTCCTCAGCAGCTCCACCACCCCACACAGGTTAACCTGCATGGCTTGCGGTGCTGCGTGCCAGCGCTAATTGGTTTTGCTCATCAGTGGAAGCAGCAAGTGCACCGGTGCGGGAGTTGGAGAGGGCAAGTGCCTTCACCACCACCATTTCACCATTACCATCGCCTGAGCCACCGCAAATGGCTCCTGCGTGGCTGTGTGAACTGCGATCACACCGTGGGTGTGGGGTGCAGACACAGGCTAAGAAGACATCTCCTATCTTACTACGTGTATGGTAAATTAGGCTGTATTTTCACTGACCAGAGGCACTGCTGCCTCGTGCTGTGAGGACAAGGCAGCACCCTGTCCCAAAGAGCCCGTCGATTTGCTGACAGGCTCTCTCTTACGGTGGGATGATGCAGCTCCTTCAGGAGACCTGACTGTTCCTGTTTGTAATGTATGCAAAGCTGTGGAGGACAATGTGGCTGCTAAAATTCACCTCTGCTAACTTATTCCTACCCGAGACGATTTACCTTTGGGGCTCAACATCAATCTCATTTTCGAATGCATCGGATTATGCCCAAAAACAGAGGATGGAGAAACAGCAGGGAAACGGCATGAGGTTTTAAACCAAGCTACCTGCTGCCAGCCCTGGCTCTGCCACGCTCTCCATTTCACATCGCACAAAGCAGGGTGACACACAAAAGCCTTAGTGCATTCAGAATATTTCTTTTCAGGGTGAAAGTGTAAGTATTTCCAGCCAGCACAGCAAACTCGGTTTTGCCTGCCAAGATTTGTTGCATTTTTCTGTAATTACAGTGGCAGCCAATAGGTTTAAATTTGAGAACCAATGAACAGACTCCCTGCCTCTCCTCCCTTTTCGCTGATGGTTTGAATCTTCAAGAAACAGCTTCCTGCTCTTAGTCCAGGGAGCCTTTAAGCACACGCTTATCTTCAGCTAATGCATTGCAGTCAACCGGGTGGTGCGCGTTTGCCAAGTTTAGTGTGCGCTTAAGTACTTTCTGGGGCGGAGGCTGGAATATACTCGGTTCACAACTCTGAAAACATGCGATTGCAATGAATTTATCTTGCATCAGAGAGGATTTTTTTTGGAAAGTCTCCTGTTTAAACAAGACTCTATTGGTGTTTTTGAGGCTTCTTGATCAAAGTTGCTATAAAAAGTATTTGAACGTTGGACAGATATACCATTATATAGTTTGCAAAGTGTGGGAGCCTTGGATGAAAGGTACTCTGCACGTACATAACATCACCATCATCATTATAAATGCATCAAAGGCACAGCAGCCTAAGCTGATTTATTATGGGCACCTGTCCCTGTACAATTTTCTAACACTGCCCGCCTGGGTGAACTGATGAGATTTCTACTAAATTGGGGTGGCCTGTCATTTTATTCAGATTGAAATGGATTTTCTTGCCTTGAATTCTTGGCAGAGAGAAAACAATCAAAAAATAATGGCTTGCAGATAATAAAGTTGCATGTCGAGCTAGGCATAACAGATACACAGCTGTCAACACTTTTTCTGCACGCATTTACATCATTTGATTATGCGATTAGCAAAGCCAGGATGAGAGACAGAACAGGGGCAGGGTGTCAGTCATTTGGCCCCCCAAAACACACTTGGGATTCTCCTAATAAAGGTAGTTCTCCTCCTACTTTACAATAGTCAGAGAGATGGGCTCTGTGGCAGAAGGGTAAGCAAATAGTTTGCCTTCCTTCAGATAAGGAACACTGATTATGTCCCATTAAAATGGTATCTAATATGGGCTTCTGTATATTTTGGCCTCAGTGTGGCACCACATCTCCTGCTCTCATCTCTGGAGAGTTTTTAATGTCCAAGTGACGCATTTTGTGGAGATTTCAAGAAAAATACAGACGTTCCGTCCCTCTTCCAGGCTACACGGGAAGCTGTAACACAATACATAATGGCTTGCCTTGGTTGTCAACAGAGTCACACTGGCCCAGGACAAAGCCCTGCTCGAGCCCAATGGCTCCATCATACTACTGTGGCCAAGGCACACCAACTCCACAGCCAGCAGCAGACAGGACAGCAAAGTTGTTATCACACTGGGCTGACTCCGATTCCCCAGCCCGGATGACCAGGTACCCCTTTCCAGTGGGATGTGCTTGCAGAGACTCAGTTCTCTGGCTCCAGAGCCAACTACTTCATTTGCTCCGTCACCCTCTCCTTGTCACCTCCCTTCCCTTACCTGATTGAGCCTTATGTCAAGTCCCTTAAAAGTTTCTTGGAGTATGAAAAGATATCCAAGTTCTATGCTTGATTCCTTCCTTCCTTGCTGTGTCTGCGTACGTACTGCAAAGCTGAGAGCAGTGGAGTTAGCAGCAGCTGCCTGCAGCTCATCTGTTGGCAAGGCTGGAGCTGAAATCACATTCTCCAAGTGCCAGAAAGATAGACCTTCTGGAAGGAAGTATCGGGTGAAAGAGCAGGAAAGCGAGTTCGCTTCCAAACAATAAACATGCAGATCGGAAATAATTGAGGCACTAGAACAAGGGGGAGGGAAAACAAACCAAACCATAACAACGGATCCTCAGATGAACTGTTTTTCCCTAGTAATAGGGAAGGGGGAGGAGGGAGAAGAGAAGAAAAAACAAAAAAAAAACACAACACAATTTTAGGTAGCTCAGAACTGACCAGAAAAAGATTTTTCACTTTGCGATAAATCCCAAGGAGTTGCTAACTCATTATGTTCAGTGTCATGGAGACAAGCTGGCATCGTGGTGGTTCTGGCAAAACAGACAAAGTCTTTCAGGACCTGCCCGCCTGCTGGCTGACCCGCCAACGAGCCAGGCAGCGAGTCGCTTTGCCTGCTTTCCTTTAAAAACGCCAACAAAATTGACCTATTTCAACAGAGCATTTCGGTTCTACCAAGTCAGGAACTGTCTTCCAGCAGACTCTTGTCTGATCGGGAGATATCCAAACGGCTCCGTGATGCCAGACAATTATAGCTAGAAGTACTTTTATTATGGGATACCACAA
This sequence comes from Ibidorhyncha struthersii, assembly GCA_013398815.1. Classification (NCBI taxonomy): domain Eukaryota; kingdom Metazoa; phylum Chordata; class Aves; order Charadriiformes; family Charadriidae; genus Ibidorhyncha; species Ibidorhyncha struthersii. The sequence goes on along the minus strand of VZSZ01006438.1, from coordinate 416,952 downwards.
TACTGTTCTGTAGAAAGACATAAAGACAAGGAACAGAATAAAGGCCAACGTCCCCTACTATTAGATGGCACATAGACTGTGTGTGAACGATACCTGCAGGCTCCTAAGCAGATGACTTGTGGGTCTCTTGAGGTGCAAGGGAAAGAGGGACAAAGAATTCTGGAAAGATGGGAAGCGCGCACGCAAACTAGAGGAACGCAGGAAAATGGACTTTTTTTATGGCTTCATGGGATACCGTGTACAGATGTAAAGGTACCATGATACTGTTTTCTACGGCACAACAAGAGGTATATTCAGAGCACTGAATTTAGGCACCCAGCCTAGCTGGTTAAGTTACCTGGCTTGCCTCCTTAAACTCCCTTAATAGAGAAGCTCTCCTAGAGGCAATTCAGAACAGGAGCCTGACACGGGTTTACTGAATAGCTCCTGGTAGTGAGTCTCACTCCCCTCCTCTGTTTTTCAATTGACCCCAGAGGGAACCTGGAGAGCCTAGCTGGCTAGCTTAACCAGCCAAGTTGGGTGGCTAAATTTGGGTGGTCTGAACACCTCAGCTTCTGCACAGGGCCTGGATTAGGATTTGAGCTTTGTCTTTAACATCTTCATTTGCTGAAAAAGTACGTCATCACCCTTCAGCCTTAATGTTGCTATGCTTTAGACAAAATACATGTTTATGTTAGACATCCTTTGTTTTTCACTTGTACACAGGGTATGAAAGTGAAAACCTCGAAGTGTGGTGTGTTCAAGAAAGGGAGGACAAGGGGTAAGTTGATAAATAACCTGGAAGCGACCAGAAGTTCACATTCACTTTGGGGCATTACCTCTATTGGAGACTGCATCTTCCAGGCTTCTGACTCACCGGAGTGAATAATGAATATCAACGAAAGCTCTGAGTGACTGTACGAGCAACATGGTACTGTTCACTCCTTGTTCACCAGCTTTATAATGAATTCTCTCCACGCGCGTCTGCTTTCTGTCTGGTTTTCACAGCTTTCCAAATATGAACATGCCTCCCCGGCTTCAGCTTGCATTATTGCATTCCAGCATTCTCCCTCTGCGTGACGTACCAGTTACCTTCAAACAAACTTTGGGTTAAGTTTGCAAAGACTAACTCAAAGGTTGTCATTTAAAGAAGCTAAATGCTTCACTGCTAGGTATTCTGAAGCTAAGCTTTCACCAAACATCTAGTCAGACGTTTCTTTCAAGCCAATGAAATAATACGCAGCCAGCCGCCTCCTGCATTTCCAAAGCTGACCTTCAACAGTGCAGGCTCAGACCAGACTAGGAAGCTGAATCATAAATTATTTCTTAAAAAAAATAAGCCAAGTCACTTGCCTGTGGTCCTGAGAGCCCAGTCCTGATCGCAGCAGGGCGAGCTGCCTCTCCTGTGCCACAAGGAACAGTCTGAACACGGTGGTACCTCCAAGCGCTTTGCACGCAGGAGGAAGAGCACTGGACAGACCAGGTCGTGTGGCCCCAAGCAGGCACTTGGGAGAATGACGTGGTCCTGCATCTGGAGCACCGTTCCTTCCCTGAGTGATGCAGAATCATCAAAAGGGTCACATTTTTGTAGCCCACACCGCTTGCCACTTCCTGAACAGACAAGCTTGTTAAAGAGAAATACATATTTATCATCAGAGCAATCCAAGCACAAACCTAAAAGGTCAGAGGGTGGATCTATTGACAAAGATGGAGTGATCGTTACCAACTCATTTTTCAAAGCAGAACCAAAAAGATTCTACATCGTACATCTGACCTTTCCGTATCATGGGGGGTGGGGGTGGGAGGAAGAGAGACAGAAAGGTTTTCCAGACTTGAAATTAATGCTACTGCGTACTGCTTCTTATAGTTTTCCCCAGCTGAAGAGGCATAGAAGAATCCATATACACTTGGATTCATGCAGAGAAACATCAGAGGGGAAAAAAAAATAGTTTTTCCCATGCTCCTTTTGGGTGATTTTCACTATGCGGAACACAGACCTGCAATTGTGCTATTATGTATTCCTCAAATAGGGGTAGGTCTGAAAACATCTGGCCTGGTCACATCACGCTTGGCATGGATGAAAAGTCATATATAAACTCTAATAACCAAGATCTACCGATAGGCAAAAATGCTGAGATTTTGTTGTGTATACTTTGGAAGAAGTAATTACATTTTGTTATATAATCAGTTATACAACACAGATTCTCCTCAAAGTAAACAGTAGCTCCATCCATGAAGACTTTTGATATGTGTTCCAAGAATTTATAATAAATCAAGGCATAAATGGGCTTTTCGGTGGCACAGGTTGGAAACCTTACAAGGAAACAAAGCTTTTCCTTGAAAAAAAACCCACGGCTTTTAAACAAACACTTTGTTTTCACTGAACTTTTACCAAATCCAAGACTTTGGGCTGCACATGGGTCCTTGGAGAGTCCCTCTGAGACCAGCAGTCCTCAGACCCTGGAAGCCTTTGGCCTCAAAGCAGCTCACACGTGCAAAACAGCTCCACAGCCGCATCCCCAGCCCCGGAGCAGACGGGCCTGGGGGTTACCATCCCGCTGCCAGAGCTGCTAAAATCTGAGTGCTCCTGGCTCCAAGGCTCACGTGCTCAACGGCTCTGCCTTAGGAAAGGGGGCTCTGGAAGCTGCTGGGAACCACCCTAAGAAATTAACGTTTTTGAATACTGGCGAAGCCAGGAGAGCTTCCAGCTTGATTGCAGAAAATTAAATAAAAGTTGGGCTCTCATCAGAATCCAAACAAGCTGAATTAAAATAAGAAATTATCCTGCAAGCCTCTGCCTGGTGCGTGGCACTTATAGTATCAAATGTCTTGGTTTTCTCCAGAACTGGAAGCAGTTTTGTCCCCACACGGGGCAGGACTATCAGCTGGTGCCTGTTCAAGTCAGAGGGGGCTATCAGTCAAGGGTATAACCAGAAAGCTCATTTTTGGGCCAGTTAGTGTCATGTAGAAGTAACTTTCCCCTCTCACCTCTGAGAAGATTTGACATATTTACCGTGGTCAGCACTCAAGATCGCGTGTTCCAGTGCTACAATGCAAAAACAAGCAACATAAGAGAGATACCAAATCCTCATGCTTCGATCCAAAGTCTTCCGTCTTTCCTCAAAATTCTAAATAACGAATGACAAAACTTAAACTACTCAAAAGAAAGTGTGAAGAAGGAAAAGAAAGGGGGGGACCTCGTCTAAACTCTAGCACGAACAGCTTGATTATCAACAGAAAGACTGTGAGGGATAAAAAGGCTGCAGACCCACCTTGGGCTACGTGTCTACAGGAGCTGGCCTGCAATAGTCTTAATATTTGGTCCTGGAGGCCAACAGCCAGTCGATAGCCAGCAACATCAGGCTGAGGGACTGGTGGGGAGTTTTAGGCCAGCTGACATGACCTCTCAAACTCAGGCACAAGATTTTAATTCATTTTATTGTGGTTATCCTGAAATCCTGTTTCTTTCGTAACTATGGCCTGAAGTCAGTAATACACTTGAAAGCACATGTGTATCTTCAACATAACTTTCAACACTTGAGTAGCCCCATTATCTCCAGCGGACATGTGCGAGTACTTTCCTGAGGCTTATGCTCTTACTCAATGGCTCAACAGCATTGGCCAAAAGAAGAGCCTCACTTTCGTTTTTTTTTTTTTTTTTAATTAAGTAGAGCATGACAATAAAGATTCTCTAAATTATGTCCCTCATTAACCAATAAAGGCATTCATTTTGATGCAGTCATTATTTGTACTTCATGGCTCCAAACCGAAGCAATGCTGTTCTTGCAACAAAGGTTTAAAAACACTTAACGCTTTAAAAACACCATAGCTCCCCCCGTGGTGACATAATGTATCTGGAGCTGTAATAGAGAGGTGTATTTAAGGTATTGCCTTGTTTTGGTCATTTAGACACATCATTGCAGAAGTCCAGAAGGCTGCCTATCAGGAGATATTCCTTCACAGGCTTAGGTCCGTGGCAGTCTGTCAGGACTTGGTAGGACTGAAAATTTTGATTGCAGTTATCGTATAAATTTCTCCCAGTGCCTTTAATGTTTCTCTTAGAGGCAGTGTTCTACGAGTTATCTCCTGCAGTTTGGCCATCTTCAAAGAAATATATGAAAACCTTTTTGTCAGCTTCAAGTTTGAAGCCTTATAAATTAATGCAGCCATCCCAAACAATGTGAAAATATCTAATTTAGTAGACCAAAGTAATAACAAATGCATTTTCTTGCTGAATGACCTCCACAAAATGGGCTACATCTATTTATGCAAAGTTAATTAGGTCATAACATTTACTTTTCCTGTTCACAGATGAACAACTTCTTATAAATCAAAACTGAAGCTTTGCCACATTTCCAGTATGTGATTTTAAAAATGCTTCTGGTGAATAGCATACTTCTTTTTTATTCTGAGATTTCATTTTTATGACAGTATTTGCAATGGGAAATTTAATCAATTAAATCAGCCTGTAGCTTTTCAGGCCTCACACTTTTCCACATGGCAGGTCTCCACTCTTTTTAATGCTGAAACACAATCTCGATTTTTTACTGAGCTTATGTTACAGCTTTTCAAAGGACTAAACCCACCAATTTGTAAGTATGCATCATGCAGGTAGTATCATACTGTTGATTTTCATTTGAATCTAAATATATTCAGTCATTCAGTGGATCTGAAGTTTACAATCAAAGGACACCTCGTGGGTCAGAGGTGAATTCCCTGTTACTGTAAAAATAGTATCGTATAATCCTGTTTATAAAATTATGTTATGAACGTGTTTGTTTTAACTATTGGAAGCCTGTGCAAGAAAATACCTCTGAATTTACATGTTAAATGTATTCACAGATATACACATATTTTTATATATATGCGCGCATGCATGTATGTATATTTATATAGCACTGAATAACTTTAGAGAAAGTGCCAGTCTATATGGGGCTGCTCTTGGTGCCAAGAAAATAATTAATGGACAGTTGCAATAATTTTCTAAATTACAGTTGCAGTAATAATATATGGGCTTGAAAAGGGGCCATGGTAATATTTTTGACACAGTGTGAAGTTATTTTTTTCTCTTTATAGCTCTGTAACCAAGTTATTAAACACATACATAAATCCCCAATAACCTGAATTGAATTTCAAAATACGCTTAAGCGCTTTCCATAATGGGCCTGGGACTTGAGAGGTCAGATATGACACTCTTGTACTTCCCAGAAAATACTGGTATTTTGCTATTTTACAAGTTTGAAGTAGGGCAAAAAGATGAAAACATTTTGCAAAATGAACACTCCAGAAATAATTCTTACAGCCAAAGCTATCAATTTCAAAGAGATTTGACGGATAAATCATTATAAAATAATAATATGTAAATTAAAATTCATCCCTGCAAGATCAATAGAAATGAAAAAAAAAAAAAACAAAATATATTCATGCCATCCAAGTAAAAAAAAACCCCAAACTCCCCATTTAAACATTTTCTCTTCTCAACACTATAAAATCGAGATAAACCTCACAAATTCTTTGAGTTCCAAAAAAGTACGGATTCCAATCTTATTTTTTCTTGAGCTATTTTTAAACCAAACAGCCAGTATTATTTGTAGGTTTAATCATGCAAAACAAATCTTGATATCTATCCTACCTTCAGCTTTTCCCACTGAGTTTCTACAATGCCGCAGAAGTTGATCTGTGTGTTTCTTTACACAATAACTAGAGTCCAGGATGCATGTTTCATGGCTCCAGGTTATGAATCAGTGGCTGGGTATCTTTTACAATGAAGTTTAGGTGAAACTATGCCTAGAAATACTGCATATGATTTTGGGAGTAACTGAATACTTGAAATATATCAACCCTTTGCAGAGAAAAACAACGAAAAGATGCACTGTTTGGGTCGGGGAATCATGTGCGCTCAAAATTATGTATTAAAAAAATGTGATTCACCTAACTACCATAAAAGACCTAATTTAAAATAAACCAGGCATGCTCACAGCAAGGTGCTCATCCTCCTGCTATTATTTATGCTGCAGTAGTCCCTGGAAGCCCCGGGTCCACATTGTGCCACATGCTGCACAAATACAGCGTGACCATACATTTATTTATTTATAGGGCATCAGATTTCCCTGCTCCCGAGTGAACAGGTAAAGCAGTGATTACCGAGGACACCACATATACCCAGGCAGCCAGCCACGGAAAGTAATTTCAGCCTCAGCCTTTGTTTTAAATAAACACCTGCATTTTCATATGGAGAAACGCATTTGTTTCACAATGAGCTGTCACAGCATGTTTGCCTGCTAATGAACCAAAAGCTCTTTGAATTCTGTCTCCCACCCTTCCCACACTGCAATTTTACCAGCCCTGACTATCCCTTTTATTGCTTTTTCTGTTGTTTTGGTTGGGGTTTTTTGAACAAAACATTCTTGCTTAGCCCTGCAGTTACTTTGCAATTCCCATGTAATTTACAGCAGTGAGAGGCCGTGTCTCCATCCACGGGCGAAAGAAGCAGCTCACTGTCACTGCTGTGTGCAGACAGGTAGTCCCTATTTGACGGTACTTCGGTGGGAAAACATATTTGGTGGTCAGGACAGGGAGCTCGAGACAAGGCTGCTCATCTCATCCAAGACCGCGGCAGAGGATATCGTGCTCCTGACAGCCTCCGTACAACCCAACCTGGTCCCACCAACGCTCCAGGCCATTAAATCCCTGAAGACTTCCATGGATGGGGCCCTCTGATGCAGGAGTGTCTGGCACATGGCAAAGCACTCCCCATTCCCTATGCAAGCCAACCCTTGTTTTTAGCGTTGTAAAACACAGAGTCAGACTTCACCTTTCTGTATCGTCTTGAGCTGCCCTCCAGAAGTGTTTTACACACGAAAGTCTGTTTTCTTTGGGCTCCTCGATCAAGGCAAGTCCTTTGGCAATTGCGGCATCTAACCTTTCTGCTCCCGGGGTTGCTCCCTGGGGAGAAGCACATATTGAAGGAGTGATGTTATGCAAGCGCAAGGTTTTGTTAACCTAGGAAATTTCTCATGGGGCCCATTATATCATATGAGGAAGAACAACTGAGTCATTTTTAAGTATAGGAATGAAAGTATAAAAATAGCCAAGAAATCCTTAGCCTGAGCGCCTGCCCCAAACTCATCCCTCCTCCCTTCCCTTCTGCCTTCCCATCATGCGTGGGCTTTCCCCTGCTGTGTTTACTAAGAATGCTTTCCTTGCCTGCCTTATGCTGCGTGTATCTCACCTAAACCTTACTTCATGGCAACGTGAAAGGGACTCCACCGCCTCTCCCTCTTTTTCTCCCAGCTTAACAGAGGAGGCAGGTCTGCCTGGGCAGTCCCAGCAGAGCATTGGAGGTGTGAAGATGAAAAGGGTCTCCTGCAGCTGGGGCTGGGGCATGGGGGTGAGCGAATCAGCCTGGGCTGGGGATGGAGAGGTGCCGTGGAGGCTGCTGCCGCCCACCGGTGCAGGGACATGTGGGCACAGGGCTGTTGGTGCCATCACGGGGCATCTTCACAAGGCACCACCAGTCACTCTCAGCACGTCGCAATAGGAAAAGTTCTTCTAAGCTCCTGTTTTCCTTCCAATTCCTCTTTCCCTGGCCATCAGACTCCACACATTTTTCTTGGAGCTACTCACACACCACGAGGAAATAAAACGTTCAGCAATGGCCCGGCACTTTTTCCAAGACGGGGACGGAGAGTGGGTAAAGGCAGGAGATGGGATGGCTCACCAGCCTCTCCCCTCTCCCTTTTCCTGCTCTTTGCGGGAGTCAGCTGGGCTGTCCTGGGGGGGCCGGTGTGCAAGTCCCGAGTAAGTTAGCACCCAACAAATCTCCCCTGGAGACGGGGGAGGGTCACAGCCGTGCCGTACCTCGCAGGGTTAGGGTAGGCAGGCGGAGGGCATGCTGCCTGCTGCCAAAAGTCTCCTGCTGGCACAGCGGTGCTTCCAGAGGCACCACGTCCAACTCCAGCGTAGGGCCACCAGCATCACCTCCCCAACGGGTCGCTCCCCAAGCAGCACTCCGTGGGCCAGCTCAGAAAACCAAATGTGTTTAAGCTGAGACTGTAGTAAGCACGGGCTTTGCTCCTGTAGCAAAGGCTTCCTCTCAGGAAAGTTACGCTCCGTTTTGCCAGCCACTCCTTGAAAATAAAAGCACTTCATAAAAAAAAAAAATACAGAAAACATACAGCAAGCAAGAAATGCCTAGGTGCTGCACATCACGTTCCCTCTGAGGCTAGACTGTGCTGACTGAGGGATCAGAAATAAAAACCTGTATTACTGTCAAAGAGAGGGGGAGGGAGGTGCTTTCAGCTGGGAGGCAGAGGATGCAGGGCTGTGACTCAGTCCTCCCGCTGCCCTGCCGCCAGCCCAGCCAGAGAGTTACCCCCGTCCCGCTCTCCCCCCGGTCCGCTCTCTGCCTTCCCTTCCAAGTCCTTCAGATGGACCCGACACAAGGGGATGCCAAGCACAGGCGAAGCTTTGAAACTCCTCCTCTGAGTAGGTAAGAAAAAAAGTAGAATATTTCCTTTAATCCTCACCGTGACCCACACAGAGTTATGCCAGTTTACAACAGATGAGTTTTAACATGGAAGAAAGAAAATAAAACAAAACAGAGAGATATCTGATAAAAGTTCTCAGCTGGAGGTCTTTTAGACATTTATTGCTATTTTCACTCTACCACACACCTGTTTTACACTTCCAGGGATGTAACTCATTTTAAACTAACAGCAAATAGCTTACCATTCACACAGCTGAGTTTAATCAAGAGACTAAATATGAATCCGCCTTGCTTTGAATCGTGGCTGAATTTAACCCTTGGATGACAGATGTCAGATTACATTAAAAAAAAAGGAAAAATCTTTATTTGCAACTAGATACACTGAGGCTTACTGGGACTGAAAGGACCAGAGTGGTTTTCTTGCTACTTGATGAAAGGGAATCAGCAGGCCAAAAGACCATTTTTAAGCTGTCTTGAAAGACAACTTAAAAGAAATACTCTATAACCGGAGGGGAAGGTGGTAGGGTGGGATAAGATTTTCTTCTCCTGTTTATTAAAAACACACCTTGGGCACCATTCTAATCTGATTTAGGCATCACGTGAGGTGTATTTATTACATGGGAAAATTGCCTCAGTGCTTTCACTGGCGCAGTTTGGACCCAGTCTGCAAAAGTTACTCTGCATGCCGAGGACTCTCCAGAGGCGAAGTACAGGGGAGAGAAGAGCAGCCAAGAAGTAAAAAGGGAATATCTCAGGGAAAGCCATCTGAAAAACAGCAGAAGGTAGCTTGAGGCTTAGCGAGCAAGGACGTTCTGCTCCCGAAAGCTGCAGAGCAGTGGCAACCACGAAGGGTGGGAGCACTGAGAGAAGGGAAGGGAGAGGATGAGGAGAAACAAGTGGGGACTGAAAGGTCTTGGAGCCACGCCATAAAACTGAGCAAATTATAGTCATGAAAATAACGTGTGAAACAGCCAGCCATTCCTGAGTGTGCCAAATCGTGCTACTGCGTGGTTTCAAGGCTTATAGCCTGGAGGCACAGAAACCCCAGAAGAAGGGATAGGCAGCAAGACTCTGGTCTCCCAGCTAGAGCAAGGAGCATCTGTGGGTCCCTGGGGCTACGGGACACCCGCTTCACAGTAAAGGCAACTGGAGAACAACTTGCAGGAGTAGGCAGCGAATAAAAGCGCCTGGCGTTGACAGCAATGGGGAGCAGCTGGCTGAAGCACCACGCTGAGGGTGCAGCGAGTGGAGGAGAACAGCCTCACGCCGCAGGGTTAACAGTCACTTGGCGAGGGCTTCCTCCATGCAGCCGAATCCGGGCTACACCGTGATGGAGCTGTGGGACTTGACATCAACATGCCATGCGCGTGGGATGAGGGAGGCAGCACGAGAGAAACAGCCAGGGTCTCACGTAATCGGTAATCTCTTCTCCAAAAGGAGGACTTATTATTCAAAAATAGCCAGTTTTCTGGGCAACAGCCCAGGGCAGTACTTCGCTAGAGGTCTGCAGAAACCAAATCCAGCCTTTTCCCTTTGCTGCCAGCCAAAGGCATTACAATAGGCTGCCCATATCACAGTTCCTACTCTTTCCAAGTAACATGGTTTGTGAAATAATTGCAAATTATTTCCAGGCTTAAATTCCAACTTCTCAGAGTAGATCAGTCGATACCAAAAGGGGTCGAGCACAGTACTGCAACCTCAGCAGCAGGAAGTCTAGAATTACGATCTTGAAAATGAAGTGTACTCCAGGTCCTTATAAACACGCTTCCTCTGGAAAACTCTCCCTACAGACCTCCGTGCTGTGCAGACAATCACATTTAGCCCAGTCTCATCCTTATTCACAGCTGGAATGAGTCTTTTGCAGCGTCAGAGACCCGTTGTGTGGAAGCTAGAGGTGGAGAGACTGATGTTATCAGCAGCCGATGAAGGAGGGCCATGATGTCTGTGCGGGGGAAAAAAAATCACAAAGCTGTCATTAATTATTAATATTCACCAAAGCCTTTGGGGGCCCAGTGGTAGTTGGGACCCCAGAGTGCTGAGCACTACGCAAGGCTCTGTCCCTGCAAGGTGGTGGGGTGCTATGTAGAAGAAACCCCTGAAGCAATGGCAACCAAACAGGCTCTCAAACCAGCATGACCCTCTCAGTCTATCACTGAACGGCTCGATTACCGTGGGCAAGGTGCCCTGTTAATGTGGGATCCTGCAGCCCGGTCTCTGCCACACCAGCCGCTGAAGCCCTTGCTACAGGTCCTCAGCCAGGAAAACTGCTGGCAGGAGCAATGCCTTAGACTGCAACATTTGGATTTTTCTCCGGTTTTACCTGCTCTGCCCAAGTCTACAGTCCTGTAGCCCAGCTGGCAAAGGAGGACCCCCCTGGACAGACTGAGCTAGGACAGCTCAGGTGGGGACACACATTCTGATCCCTGCTGCTGTGTTAAACCATAGTATTAAGATCAGGCTAGGTGCAATAAGGCCCCTTTTGACATGACTTCTACCAGAATTCACTCTAAAATTGGTCAAGTTATTCTGGAGCTTGGTTATGAACTGTAGACTGTGTTGGATTTATTATTATTAGGTTTGCTACACCATTATTGTCCAGTTTTCAGGATCAAAACAGGTAAACTACAATATGGTATGGAAATCCCTCATCCCAGACCACGGAAAGCAATTTCAATAGGTGAGACTACAATGGCAGCCAGTCACTGACATAAAAAAAACAACTCCTGCCTACTACCTCCTCAAAGCAATCGTCTGTTTTCCCTAAATTAGGTGTAAAATGTTTAGTCCATGCCACATTAGGATATGGGTATCCTACTTCAGGGACAGAAATCCACAGCCAAGTCTACAGATGACCAAAGCACCACCTAAACATTGGCAAGCAGATGTGTATGCAGGAGATACTGATGACCACATCTGTTGCCAAGTTCTATCCTGTAGATACCGTCCAAAGGTGAATTCAGGGTAATTTTTGATGCAAAAACATGGTTTTCACTTCAGAAGCCATACATGGACAGAGGAAATTGCAGAAAAGTCGACTATGAAGGGGGCCTCAAGAAGCTGTCTACATTTCCTCCTGCACTGAGGAAGAATCATATATACCTAGCTATCATGGTCGTTGGCTCTGTGACTGGGAGAAATGCATATTAATGTGAAAGAAACCACATATTGACTTTTTATGTTACAAGGTTACTTCTTACAAAGCTACATGGCCCAGAAGGGCAGACTGCGGTTGCGGCAGCTGAGTATATTATTAATTAGATCTTTGGCTGCAGCTTAAAGGGTGCATTGTATCTCACAGGTCAGACTTTCCTGCTGCCAGCGTCATTAAAGAATTTGTAATTGACTCCATAATTCACTTAAATTTTTCTGGCAAAACACTGCATTGAGGACTACCTGACACTTCTTCCTACATAAGTTCCTTACAGTGTATGTGGTAATAATGACTTATTTAACCCTTCCATACATGTATTTTTTCTGTGCGTAGAACATCCGTTGAAATACAGACTCATTTTCTGTCCACAGAAAACAACTATCTTATATTTCACATGGGCTTCACTGTGACTACAAAGACATCCTGGAAGAAAGCAGCAATGCAGAAACAGTTGCAAATTAATGTTTCTTCTTTCTTGCAATATGAAATCAATGATTTATTATGAAACTGGTTCTGACTCAGCTAATCTGACTGTCAAGGGGAGTACAGTGCCTCCCAGACTGCACCCATCCCATCCCTACTTAGGTACTCAAAATAGCTGAATTGCATTGAGAAAGACTTATGGTTTCCACAGCCACTGTAGAAAACTCACTCATGAGTTGTTTACTGCTCCACCATGCAGTTCGGTGGTATACATTTTGGTACAAATTCCATGAATTAGTTCCTGAACAGTTAATGGCAGAACTGCATGAAAAAAGAAAGAAATGTAACAAAAATAATTAAAGGCAAGGAATAACAACAACAAAATAATCACCACCAACAATAATAATAATATCCATACATGATAGCCCAAATGCACATTAGTGTTCTTTCCAATCAAAGCTAAATGGATTTCTCCTCGGACACAAGCGAGTACCCCCCTTCTGATCAGAATCAAGTACACTTAACGCCATAGCAGGGCTTTACTTTGTTTCAGAGAATGTTACGTGACTACAGAGACAGAAATTACCACTCGCTATGGAAGTGCTTATTCTCAAAGCTACTGTTGCCTCTCCAAAACATTGCATGAAAGTGGTCATGCAGAAGCTAAACTTGCAGACACTATGTCTGATATGGCTCTGACAAAACGTTAATTAATTTCTGCTGATTCAGTTCACTATCTCAACCTTAACTACTATATCAGCTCCTGGAATGACAATATGGCTCATGAAGAATTGTCAGTCACCATTATCTCTAATATAAGGAATATTTAAGAGAGAGCTATGAGTTCCTCCCACTCTCTGTGGGATAAGCGCTTCACAGGATTGGTTTCCTGAGCTGGAAGATGAAAGAAGTCCATTTTGAGGTGATCCTGCTCCACTATGTCTTTGTATGTGAACTCTGCTTTATAGGGAAAAAAACAAAGCTTGTTAAAATAAGGTGACTTACCTGAAGTTACACAGTGCTAAAAATAGAATCCAGGTGTCCCAAGTTCTGGTACAACAGGAACCGTAGTACCAACCTATTTCTTCTCCAGTTCAACAATTCCAGCTACGAGATCCTATACCGGGGCTTTACGAGATACTGGCTCCTTACATTTACTTTAGTTGAGAAAAAATGCCGTGGTCTAGCTATAAAAAAACTCAACCCTGCCCACCACCTGCTACCCTCCTACAAACCTACATTAGCACAGAATACGCCGGGTTAAAGATTTTCAACTAAACTGATTTGCAGCCTCCTAACATTATTTTAGTGGCGGTTTAGCCTTCCGATCAGTGAATTTTCACTCTATTGACAGTACCTTGCTTTCTTATTTACCTGTCATCGATCCCCTCAGAAGTAGCTCCCAGGCCATGAGGGCTCTGCTAAACGCAGACCAAAATCATTTCTCCAGAGAACTGCTTGTCTTTTATACTGCATCATAAATCCTATAGTAAATCTAAACCAAACTTCGTATACAAGTGGACCAGCTTACTTCCAGAATTTATTACTCCCTATCTTATCATACCTTCACTACCTTTGATTTATGTAGCACTTGTCACCCATAAGGGCTTTGGGATCTTATTCCAAAATGCTTCTGTGTCTGCTGCAGACGTGCCTGCTCTGCCAGGACAAAAAAACAAAGCAACCCTCTCTCCTCAAACCTTGCTACACAGAGAAAATGAATATGGCTCTCTACTAACATCACTGATTACAAAGCCATACTTCAAAATGGCAAATATCATAACCAAATTATATCTGCTAAAGACACATGTGAACTACAAAGAAGCAACCGGTAAGCAAGTTTTCTGTGCTGACGCCTTAAATGACTTAGACAAATGCCTTTCTCTCCCTAACACAGACTGCTGCAGAAAGATGTCTCTGCAGGACTTTCCTCAGAGAGGCAGCAAATCTCCTCTGCTTTCACCCACTGCTGAAATGCAGCAGCCACCTTTGGGAAGAACCGAGCTCCTGGGCACAGCTTGCACGACCGTCACTCTCAGCCCTGCACCGACTCCATGAGCAACCCCGAAGAAAAGAAACAACAAAAAAAGACACCCTTCCTCTGCTACCTCAGTATTTCAACTGCAAGATGAAAATAGTAACTTCTCATCAGTGTAAAATGTCTGATGGTCAACAAGGAGACCTGCAGCTCTACAGATGTTACTGCAGGCTGCTGAACAGCCATCGCTGGCTACCAAAAATAAAGCAAAACTACTCTGGGAGAAAAGCCAAAAATAATTGTAATGACTAAAAGTGTATGTATGTAAATATAAATATACCATGTAAGCATGACTTTTTTTTTTTTTTATTTAAATGAAAACAAATTATAATTATTTGATGTTTGGATTTTGCTCAAGAAATGAGGAAAACTTAATTTCATTAGTTTTTCCCCTCTTTTGGAAAAGAACAGAAAAGAACTGAGAATATACTGAATACTAAACAAGAGCCTCATCCCTTTGACATTTCACCTTCTTCTACAGTGGTACTTCCCCCTGTGAAAAATATCACAGTCTCTCTTCAGCTTTGAGGTCCCACGCGTCAGGTCTGGCTGAGTAGCTGCCAGCCGGCCAGACACCCCGGTACCCTCCAGTATGGGTATGGAATTGGGGAATACAGTTCCATACCAGGGTACGGAACTGCCCGGAATGGAGCAGCATGTGCCTTTGAGCAAGGCTCCAGCAAGGCGCTGCCAGGAGGCACACAGCTCCTAACAGCAGGTCCAGCCGGTGGCCCTTCCACCACAGCGGAGACTTCTGTGCTTCTCCCATGGGCAGACAGGGAGAGAGGCGCCTTCCCTCCGTCCTAGAAGTCACTTGCAACATCTAGCATGCAGAAGAAGAAAAGAATCAGATTTTAATAAATACATTTCAAGTCTGAGATGCAGCCTTGCTTCAGATAAGTGTCTGGAAGTCTAGGTCTTTCCAAACTATCCAGATCTATTGTGTTTTTAGCAAATGGGCTGTGGAGTTTCCAAGAAAATTACCTGTTATGAGGCTATCACTATTACAGGGAGCGTAAGGAGCAACCCAGAGTTGTTTTTCCTGAATCCCTACATGTGTACAGGTTCAGGAGGCAGCCACTATTTGGTGCAGTGACTGCCATTAAAAAAAAAAGTCTTCCTCTTCTCTTTTGGCCTCCTCCTTCCGCTTCCTCCCCCCTCCCCTCAGTTTCGTTCCTTTGTGTTGACGTTTGAACTCCTGTGCAGTGAGCGTAAATGTGCCCCTGCAATCTGGTAGCGCTGTACATCCACTTTGCGCAAGCATAAATTATTTATCAGGGTTCCAGACAGCTGCAATCAGGCCAACACCATTCACCCTCTCACAAAAATATTGCTTTTCGCTCTTGTCTTGTTCGCTTAATCTGAAAGGTCACTGCAACTGGAAGCATATGTTTATTCTTTTATACGGAAAATATAATACTCCTTATTTCCTTCCCAAGAAGCCAGAAATGCTGGAACAACCATTTCTTTCACAGAATTACTGCACTTCTTTTTCTTGTCCTGTCTGGAACCTAGAATTTCAAAAGGGCATAAAATAATGGAAAAGTTATGATGAACGTTTCTGGAAAGTAAAAAAGGAAAACATTGATTTGAGTTGTCTCTAAAAGTAAAAATTATTATGTATTTTAAATCACTTCATCCACCTTGCCTGACTTTGCACTCTCAGAGGCTGTCATTCAAAGCAATCACTATGGCTTCACAATCAGTACTTTTGAGAGGATGCATTTTCTTGATCAGCTTGGACTTATCACTGCAAAGTGGTAAAGAAATAAATCTATATTAATGGTATATACTGATACAGTTAATCAGTCCTTCACTTTTAATTCAAGCTGTCAGAGTTTGTGGCAGAGCTGTAAGCAGTTCGATAAATTCTGTGTTTCTGCAGTTCTTTTCTGTGGATCCACCTAGTTCCTTTGCCAGAACTGAAACCAAGCTCAGCTGCTAAGGCAGCAGTTGCATGGGTCTGTGGAACAAAATTTCCTCGTCTGTGACAAGTAAAAGACACTTGATTCATTTGAGAGGTGAAAAAGCAGAAAACCAGACTTTGTACCAGAACTGCAGTCCTGCAAACTGTGACTTGAATTTCTGAAATCTGTTCTGCGTAGTTTGAGCTTTAACTTATTTTAGCTCCAAGTCTCCCATGGGGCATTTCTGGTTATTTTGTGGATTCCTGATGGGTAACAGCCTTGGCATTGCCCTGGTTTCTATATTATTCAGTGACCAGGAGCCTTTCTATTGAAAAGCTTTTTGCTTCAATAAAAATAGAAGCAGTATTTGATGCATGCGATATCTGGAGACCAAGGGTGAAACTCAGCACTTGTGGGTCTTCAAGGAGTTTTGCTCTCAGTCTTATCCATGTGATCAACAACATTCCTACTCAGGAGTGATGGGTGAAAGGAACGAAAGGCATGAGGAAAAGTCTTTATAAAGAATAAAACAAACAGGCCAAGTTTTGCTCTTGCATGTGACTTCTAGTGTGCCAGAAAAAAAAGTTTCTCCAGACATACTCAGACTAGTGTAATGAAGATAACCAAAAATATATTTTATTTAGCCTTCCATCTTTGGGGTTTTTTTTCTCAATTAAAAGTTTATAAAGTTAAATTCTTCCAGACAAAGAAGCGATTCCTTATTAAAATGTGATAGGTCTTTTGCAGTAGTACCTCAGGTACGCCTGCTGTATTTTTCCAGAACAGATTCCTCTTTCTTTGCCTGATACAGCATTTACTTCACAGACTACGCGCTGAAAATGAGCATGAAATGGAGACCTGTAGACTAGCTGAGGGAATGGCAACACGAGGCAACTACATGTGCATTGTAAGCAGGGGATTTTTCAACCTATCAAAGAGCTTGCAAAGCAAGTACCTAAATTCAGTCCGAAGAGGAGTGGCAATGTACTTAACCAACAAGTCAGAAACCACTAGATAGATCAGTGCATTGTAAAGATATTGTCAGTGGTGACTGAAGATTTCTTTTTTTCCTTTTTTTTTTTTTTTTTAATCTGTGGATGCCATTATGGGAGAAAAGTTTGTTCCTCTTTTGGAATTATCAAAACAAATTTGTCTTTATTCATTATTTTTACACTTTTCTTAATAAAGAGGTCACGTACAATTTCTTCTTTCATATTTTCCCTCCAAAGAAAATCACTTGCAAGCCCTGAAGAAATGACCTTCGAGCTCCATAAATCAATATGACAGGTGATTCAATCAGCCACATGCCTTCCCTGATTTAAGCAGCTGCTGACTCCCATAGAGCACGCTGAGTGCAGGTCCCAGCGGCCCTGCCAGTGGTGAAGAAAGCAGCAGGTTTGCACTTTTAAAACCACTGAAGCCTGGCTGAGGAAATCACTGACACAAGTGAAATAAAAGGGACTGAATATTTAATTTGCATGAGCTGCTGGCACCGCACACACCTCCGCATCACATTTTCTCCCTCTGCATGCTCTGTCAGTATCACCAGAGAAGCCACAACCTTGATGTAGATTTTGTTCCTACGAGGTGATACTTGAGTCCATGCCTGCAATTTTTGTGTGCTTCCCAGGCACGCGCGTCATGAACTTTAAAAGACGAGCGTAGGGGAACTACTGTTGAATCTCAAATGGGAGCAGCAGAACTGGACAGGCTGCTGGGTGCCGAAAGGAGACCTTCACCTGGTGGGCCAACTTCTCTTTAAATTCAGAGTGGCTCATTATATCAGAAGGACTCATTGCTGAATTTTTATGGCATTGCTTCAGATTTATTCAGATAGGTATAATAAGAGGGTTCAACAGACTTGCTGGGGTCTAAGCCAAGATACAGCTTATGCCTGCAACCAAAAAGATATACTTCATTTACTCAGGTAGTCCATATTTTCCTCCTCACTTAAACATTTTTTTGTACCTCGCTATCTGAAAATACCCTGCAAATTCAACAATTCACAGTGCTTTCCCAGGACTGAAACCTGTCCTCTCTTAACTTTAATCCTTCAGGCCACCAAAGGAAGCACAAAGAAAGAATCACAAAGCTTTCCTATGACAGCTGAAAAGTCACATCTTTTGAAGGTTGCCAACATGCTCCTAACTTTGCAAAATCTACTTTGAACAAGTATTTAACAAGCCTTGGCGACTGGCAGGTTTCATGCAATTACTTTGAATCAAGTCTCTGAGCCTCAGTATTGTTTTTTTAATAAAGCACATGGTACAGATTGATTCACTGAAAGGAAAAAAAAATGGGAAAGAAAAAACAGAAGATCGTCAGCCTTATTTTTGTAATATTATTGTCAGACTTATTTTGTGGGGAAAAACAGTGGAAAGGCTCTGAAATATATATGGAGTAATTCCCCTCGATCCTGGAACATAAGATCTGACACACTGCCTCAACCAAAAGATCCGTCTAGCCCAGTGTCCTGTTTTAAAAGTACAAACAGTGGAAGCTCAGGGTAAAGGACTCATGAAATATAACAAATATTTATATAAAGTATTTGTCACAAAGCAACTGTGATCACAATGCTCTCTTAGCTACTAGCAAATTAATATTTTAGGGGACACCTGGTAGATCGCATCCTCATTCACAGTATTTGGTAATGACTAATAGTCCTACCCTTCATGGACTTGTTAAATAATTTTTTAAAAAATCTTTTACAGTTCTGTACTCCAATATGTCCCGCAGCAATAAGTTATGGGAATACTATCACGTTTTGTGGAAGAAAAATAAAAGACATTCTTCACTTTTGTCTAAAGCTGCTGCACCATAATTTCACTATAAGCTTTTTAGTCGAATACAGGAATATTAAACTATGTAAATGGTTGAGGGATCCACCATTTGTTTTCTTTGCACCATACATGCATTCACAGATCTGCTTCCCCACATCACCTCTTTTATCAACTGAAAAGTCCTAGTCTGTTTACTCTTCCTTGTATATAAGACATCTCATACCTGGGATAACGCCTTGTTATACCTGTCCATATTTATTCCAGTTCTGTTGCCTGAGTTGGGTTGGCCCAGAATTGCATACAACCACCAGATCTAAGCACAGCACGGATTTATCTATGCAACGATGTAAATTTATATTTTCTGTTTGTTAACAGAAAGTAAACAGACCTGCGCGCACACACACGTACAGAAGAAGAGACAATCTTGCCTCAGGTGGCTGTACCCCATCCATCCCTCCATCCATCCATCCATCCATCCATCCATCCATCCATCCATCCATCCCTTCCTCCCTTACCTTGCCACCTCCTGTCTCACTGCCTCAGCGTGTGGCCACCGTCCTGACCAAGTGGCAGCTTCCCTGCCAGGGTTCAGCAGTTGCACCAAATTCAAGCATTAGGATGGGCCAACTACACGAAGCACGCACATTTCGCCTAGAAGGAACAGCTGATTTTTCATGGCATGGCTCCTTTCACTCTCTCCTCCCCACATGGTTTTGATCAAAGCTTAATTTGGGGAGGTTTTGCGGCTGATGCTACAAAGGAAATCAGACTGAATTTCTGCAATGGTCCTTTTTGGCCTTGAAATGGAAAAAAACTGTGGTGCACAGAAAATTTGAAGAACACATTCCCCCACCCTGTGGAGGGAAAAAGAGAAAAGAAAGGAAAGGTCTGTAATCCCTTCCTCTTACAAATTGCTTTCCTTCCACTCACCATGTTTTCCATCGTCATCATTTTTCCATGGATCTGCTCTCTCTGATACCTTATTGTCATCTTTCCTCCCTCAAGTAAGCCCTTTAGGCATATTTGACTTCAAAAGCTAACTGTCAGAGGTGCAAAAAAGCGCTGACACAGACATGATCATTAATAATGAGCAATGGGGAGCATGGTTTCATGGTTTTCCTCTTTAATTCCAGTGCATCAGCTGTGTTAATGTATGTTATTTAAGCTCTATCCCACAAAATGATCCAGACTAGAGGAACAGCAGCCCAGTCCTGATCGTTTTAGGCAGGCTTCTAGTCTCCTCCAAAGTCGTGGCTTTCTACTGGATCCTCAGCTGGCAGTGGGGAGCATACAGGTATGACAAGCAAAAATTGAAATGAGGACGGGTCCTTCATTTGGGATGAAAGATTCTCACCTGCAGTACATAGTTTGGGCAAGAAATCCCCCAAACTAATCTATCCTCAGGCAGGTTGCATGGCTACATTATTTCATTCTATTTTCACTTGGACAAAATGAGTATAAAGGACACACGAAAAAACGTGGAAAATATTTAGGAATAGAACATGGAACAAGCCTCCCAGCTGAAAAGCTAACTTCCTTGTCAACCATAATCCGTGAAGACAAGATGAGTTTAAAGCTTGGAAGGATAGAGACTGCTGGCTGGATTAAAAAAAAAAAAAGAAAAAAGAAAAAAAAAAGAAAAAAAGAGAAAGGATTTATGGCACATTTGCACTTAAGTCCATCTGAACCTTAAGCAATAAATAATTCTTGATTATTCCATTTTAGTAGTTGGACAACAGATTAAAGGCTACATTCTTAGTTGGAGCAAATTAGTTTAGTTTTATGGATGTGAATGGAGGCTTGCATGAGGCAAGGACTGGAGCTTTATATTTTTCTAGGTGCGTAGTGGCTTTGCTTATTTTCATTTTAAGCCAAAGAATGGAATAATTTGCAGAGGAATCATGAATGGATTAAAGAGAAAACATAACATAGGAGCTTGTGCCAATGCTCCAGCTGCTCTGAAATGACAAGTTCTCCAGGCTGAAACTACAGGGAAACATTTCTGTCTATCACTTCATCTGCTACAAGGATTCCCAAAGAAATACATCGCTACATTCCTAAAACCCAGTTATTTGTCCTGTATTGCTTCATTTCTTGGAATATTTTTGAAAACTCTCTCTCTCATAAAGTAAGACTGAGGAAATGAGCAGATGACAAAGAAAAGATATTTCCAAGGAGTTAAATCACCAGATTATTCTTAGAACCATGGAAGTGACAAAGACTTTGTTTTTTCCATAAAATCTGTAAAATATTATTTGCAAAAAAAAAAATCTGGTAACTTTAATGGCATAATGAACTATCCAGACATGGTACTTTCTCTCTCTTTTTTTTTTTTTTTAGTTAAACTAGAAGATCCCCAACAAGGAAGAACTAGATACACACAGAGGGAGACAACCTTGTGTCTTCAAGAGCCCTGCTACATACCTCTTCCCTCTGCCATGATCAGGTGTTTCATAGCATGTCAGAGATTTGCAATTCATTTGAGATGGGAATGCCTGCTGCAAATGTGATGCTGAGACAGAGCTAAAGCCTGGAAAAGGTATTTAGGAGCTTAAATCCCCTTGAAATGAGTTATTTCATTGTGTAATCTTTCTGTTGATCTCTGACTGGCAGTAACAGGAGATGAATTCAAATGTTAGGAGTCACTCATAACCATTGGATCCAGCATCTTCCTAGAAACCTGGGAAAATTAAACTGTTCAGTGCTCAGATGAGCTAATCTTTCTTGCTTGCGAAGGATATACTGGGCAGCTGTACAAGGGATGCTTTGAGAAACAACAGAAATGGACAAGAGGAAGACAGATAACGTGCAATACCAGCTGCTCCTTTTCCAAAGTATAGCAATAAACATGTGAATGTCCCTCTCCGATTTTCTGCTGAGGACTGGCTAGGACAGCTGGCTACTTCCCCTCACGCGGGAACATCTCACTCGCAGCTGGAGGGTGTTAAGCCCCCCGGGCACTGCCATGGGACCTCAGCCCCAGCCCATCCTACGTAGCTGCTCCTCCTCTGCTGATCACGCTAGCTAATCTCCCACTCCGCTCTTCAGGAGACGTAGAGCAAAGACTAAGGACAACCATTTCGAAGAGGTAACATCTTATAAAATTTTTCTTTCCTTTTTTTTTTCTTTTTAGGCTGCAATTTTTGCATTCCAAAGGTGCTGGTTATTGCTCTGCAATAAGATGATTCCAGCACTGCTTAGAAGTAGTTACTTGACTCTCATTTTTACACTCAATAAAATTTCTCTGCTTTAGGGTGTGCTTACATTTATAACAGAAATGCTCCCAAATATGATAACACAAACAAATATAAATTGGACATTTAAGGCCTATCTACTCTTTTTATTCATTCCCACTCCTCTTGATGAGACATGACTGAGTTCTTTCCCCACGCCAGGAACTGGAAGACCAAACTCTGGACTACTTTTTCATCTCAAACATGCCTTTCACCAAAGTAAAGGCAGAAGATGGAAGCACAAGTTATGAGCTACATATTCCCTTCTTCTGCAAGTGTGAACACCCCGTTCTACTGCCTGGTAAGTCAGGTAGATCTTTTTTCTGCTAAGCAAAATATTAATTATTGCTTTCATTATTGGAAAAAAAAAAAATTATTTCGTTGTCAAAAGCAAATACTTCCAGATACTTAATCACAAGTCTTACAGCAGGGTTTGTGTTGAAAACAGGAATAATCTTGAAATCTTAAATTTCCCAGGCACCTTGAGAATTATGTTTTCCATTCTCGGTCTCTCCCAAGTACAGCTCAATCAGCTGATAAACAGTGTAATAAGGATGAAAAAGAGACAATAGTCTCACAAATTAATCCGACCACACATTGCTAAGAAGAAACAACTGAGGTTTTAACTTGACTTAGATTTAATCCTCATTAATGTCCTTATTTGGTTTGGATGCAGAAAGAAGCAGGAGCATGCGAAGGAGAGCGCTGGGGCTATTCTGATCCCTGTTCTTATTAGAGATGGAAAAGTTCACTTTTAAAGGTGGATGTTTTGGGTATCAATAGACAGTATATAACAAAAGATGTTTTTCAGAGTTGGATGAAAGGTGTTAACAGTAATTCCACTCTTTTGCATGGCATGCCGAAGTCTTTGTATTCTCTGAAATTTTAAATACGTTATGCTAATCCATTTTATGGAGGCTTATATTTCTCTGTTTAAAAGCTCATGCAGGATACTATTTCGCCTTTTCTTTCATCCCTTTAAACACCTTGAGAAACAAGGGGCAAACAGTGACAGTAAATACCAACCATGAAAGCTCGTATGATCAGGAAATTTAGGGTGTTTTTTTTTTAATCACGTCCAGGCTTCTGGAAGTGAACATAAATCTATTTATTTCAATAAAATCACTGTCAAACATGCTACACTTCTAAAATACAGAGCCTTATTTTGTGGGTTTTTAGGCCCAAGTCAATTTCAAAATCAGTTTGAGAAACCTAGGCCTGGAGCAGTATCAGTTATTTAATCCTCCAAACATCTCTGAGAGACGGATGGTCACACGCATGGTCTTGTGGCTCTAGGGAGGGGAAAACTGGGGACACAACATAAACCAACATGCCCATGGGTAGGTGATAATTCAGAGCACCACTTCATGGGCCTTGTCTTGCAGAGTTGGTGCCAGCTAAGGGAGTCCCCAGCCTTGCCCCATACCGTCACTTGTCCCAACTCAGGCATGCATGGGTTGGGATCAGAAAATACATCAAAGAACCATACTGCAGAAGAATAAAAGGGGTTTGTGTTAGCCCTTCTCTAAGTTGCAACCGGTTTACAACTGAGAAAACAAATATGCGCACGTGAGGGGAGGAAGGATGATGTGGGGAAAAGGAGCTGGGATCAATGACGACAGAAGGGAACAGTTTAGAATGACATTACTTCCAAACAAAAGGTCTGAGCTGGGAGGAGAACGTGTAACTTCCTGACATTTAATCCCAGAGGCTTGGGTGATACAGGTCTGTTCTTGTTTCTCCCAGTTCACTGCCTGAGCTTCCTACTCAATTTTTAAGATCACCCTCAAACATTAAAATTTCTCTTCTATCTTTCCTGTGCACAATTCCCACAATTCACCAATGACATCCAGAGGAAGACTAAAATAGGTGCCACAGAGCTCAAGAAAGAACAACTTCATGGAAAGAAGATAAAAAATTGCCCTCCCGTGTAGCAATTTATAGGTGAATAATAGTACACAGTGTTCGTCAGCCACAATGTGAACCAGGTCTCCTGAGTCTGTAAACAAACAAGTAAACTGGGGCCAGGTCCTGACCAAACCTCGGCTGAACTTCCAGTGATCTCACTCCCTTTCCATGGGCTCCACAACAAAGTTTACGCATTATTTCAGCATGGCCTGGCCAGATACAGTGAAGTTAGAAGTGGTGTCAGCAGATGGATTTTATTTTCTTTTTAAGTTAGGAAATTTCTTAATGCGTTAAAGCTACAAATGATGCAAGGTACATGCCATCCTGTGAGCCTCAAACTCAGGTTTTTACGTAAGAAATGCTGCAACACTAATTACTATGATATTTGGATGGCCTGTTTTCTCATGCTATAAAACACAAAAGGCCCACCCAAAATTATCAAATAGGCGTGCAGCATTGCTTAGGGGGGGAAAGAAGGTGTGTGTATAGATCACTCAGCTAAATGATGACTAAGAAAGTAATTGGTCTACAGGAGGAGTCAGTAAACATAGGAAAACAGGATACAGCTAACAGCAGTAGATAAAGTTAAAATGTTGCCTAAGAGGAGGAAGAAACGACACCTCTCAAATCATAAAAGAGTGTCTGGAAGATGACAGTGGATGTTTTTCTGTACTAGTACAATGGTAATCACTAAAAGGTCCATGTTTACTGATAGTTATAAGGGTTACCATGAGTCTTTTGTACCTGAAAAAGTGTGAGAAGATGCCATGTAAGACGCACATGACTACTAACTGCCATAAGTAGACTGAACAAACACTGCTTGGGCAAGAACCTGGCTAGATGGTATAATAATGTTTTCACTTTTCTAATAGTTTCAAAAGCAGAAACTGAAATAATCCATCAAATGTGTTCCAAGGCGGAACACAGCACAGCTATCTTCAGATGGCACACGTCCATTATAACCACAATTTAACACAACCTTATAACCACAATTTAACACAACCTAACTACTGATAATTAACACAGGGTGTGATCCTAGGACAGGGCCAACAACTGTTGGTCTGCTCGACATCGCTCAGTGTCTTCTCAACTAATCCTATGACTGAACGCGAAGAGAATGGTGACTATTTTCATATTGTTTTGAATCCATCTATTTTTACCCTTTAGCTTAAAAAGCTTCCAAACCCTAACACACTGTAAGACTGTCATCTGAAAGACAGCATGCCTACCCTCTGAGGTTTTGGGATGTCTAAACAGATCAGAGGTCCTACTGCAAAACAACATCACTGAATTATTCTTCCTGTTTGTCTCCATTTTTTTGGGTCCAATAAATGTTCAACCTTCTGGCAGGGACATGAGCAATTAGGGGACATGAGAGAAATGAGGGGAGGGTTCAACAGCGAGTGTAATGCCGTGCCTGGGATTTTTCAAGCTGAGCTATTCGGACACTGCAGAGATGGGGCCACTGACACAAGCGAGACAAGCTGCAAGTCCTACCCGTGCAAAAAAGATTCATGGTGCTTCTCTGGATTCTCCGGATAAACAAACGACTCTTTGCTTCCCAGGACTACCAGGCTGCAGTTGCCAAGCTTGCTGTTTCTGCAAGGGAGGCCATGGTTTTGGGGACTCCCTCTGACACTGTATGCTTTGGCAAATCTCCTAGTTTTCTTGGAGGCCTTTGTGGGCTCAACAAGTGAGGCAGAGAAGATACTCCAAACCTCAAAACAGTCTTCAAGTAACAGCTGGGAAATTGGAGCAGGGACCCAAATCAAACACATTTGGAGATCTGGGAACGACAGCCACTCCTTCAACAGCTGACAAGGGGAAAGCAGAGGAGACTGCAGCACTGAGAGGAAGGCAACCTGCAAATTTCCCGTTCAAAAAATCCTCCAGAATGCACTTAAGCCCTTTGAATTGCACTCCTTTGATGGTCACAAACACACTGCTGCACCTCAGTTTTCTATCACATTCCACAAAGTTTTAAAAAATTATTTCTATAGAAATCTATTTATTTAATCCTTTTAATCTCTTTAAGTGTATTTTCTGCGTTCATTATTCAGTTCTGATCTTTAGATCTATGGGATTAAATTTGTATTGTGGAAAAGCCTGGAGTGGTGCTTTTCAGTTGTATTTTATTGGGGAAAAAACTACCAAAGTTTAAACTACTCAAATAAATATCAAATGACCCAAGCAGCAGTTCATCAAGTTCACACCATTACAAGTTAGAGCAAGCTATGGATTTACAAAGCATGAGCCATGAGAAGAATTGCAACACAGACCCAGTGAAAACTCCATCAAGTCCCACACGGCTTTTTTAGCTGGTCTACATCTATCTTCCCTGGACGCATGCTTTGATCATTTTCCCACAATGACATTTCATTTCAAATTTTGTGACCTCCTCCCTAATTCTTTGTTGCCTCACTCCTTGAATGTCTGGTTTCCTCTTGTGCTCTATGCAAAGTGAGTCTGGGGTGGCTGTGAAAAGTCACTGAATTGAAACAACCCTACTGCCCAGGGGACATTCACTTTGTATAGGAGCACGCAACTCTCTCTGTAGTTCCAGGAGGCAAAAAAAAAATAGTGGGTCTTGCTGGGTGGTTTTCTGGTTTCTCCTGCCTCACTGCCTTGACTTTTTTAAAAATCAACTAACAATATGGTTCATGGCCCAGCCTCACAAATAGCTTTACTGCTGCAACTCAGGGAGCAGCATGGGGAAAGCTGTGGCCTTTGTGGTTAAAGTAAAGAGCAGAGGAAGCCGGAATCTGTTTTGGTACATGAAATTTCTTTTTAAATTATGGGGAATAAAAAGATAACTGTCCTGATTTTAGTACGAGTATATTCTGTAGGTTCAGATCCATTGACAGTATATATTGGCAAGAATTTTTAAAAAATCCCAAATCCAAAAAAAGGAATTCCTTAACACTGTAGAAGAGCAATTTGTCTATACAAAAGATGATAAAAGATACAAAAGATGATAAAAGATACAAAAGATGATAAAAGAAGATAAAAAGATACTTTTTATGAGATTATATGCAAATAAGACTCATTTCAGTATTTGTCTGTGAGTAAGTTTAGGGTAACCCACTGAAAATGCGAGAGAGAAGATGGTTGGTGAAGTTTATTCTCAGTTGTTCTGTCTTGGCAGGGGGCAATTCCCCCTTGGCAAAGCAAAGAGATACAAGGTCATGCATTTTACCCCATATTTTGCAGGTAATCGGTTACCAGCCCAACTGACAAAAGGTAACTCATTTAGCCATGAAAAACACCTCAGCTGCCTCATCCAAGTGACTGATGTCACTGACCAACTAACACCTTGCTCACGCTAACGTCCCACCAAGACCTCATACCTACCACCTTCATGTCCCTCCCTCTCGTGGTTCACTCTGACTAAGCATAGCTTAGAAGCAAAAGAGGACATGGTGGGAGTGGTGGTGATATTCCCAGTCCCTTTTTAAGCAGTATTTCAACAGCCTGAGAATTTGTCTGTCGTGTGAGAGAACCAGGTTCAGTTCCTCCTCCACCAGAAGAGTTGTGAGGCTGTGCCTGTCCTGATGCAGGAAAATGTTTTACCCCAGACCAGAAGGTCAGGGGGCTGTCTCTCGCTCCTCCTTGCTGGAGAGGGCTAGAGATGAATCTGAGAGATGAAATCATTCTTGCAATTATTAATAAAAACGACCAAATATTTCTGAAACCACAATTACTGCAGTTCTTCGCAACAAACACACAAATCTAAGCCTCACAATGAAATGATACAACATAACGAAACCTGCTGCAACTGGAGCAGTGGGTTCCACAGCATGCACTTGTTCAGCAATCATGTTTCTTTTTGCTGGAAGGGCTTAGCTGTTTGCCTTGAAGCTCAGCATGGAGCTGAGGGGAGACGCTATCACCACCCATTGTATGGTCATGTACTCTTTTCTCTTTTTCTCTAAATCCCTTTTATAAAATATTCCATCCTCTTGTAAGCTGCTGCTGCAGTAAGCTGCAGCAAGGTTTCCTGTGAACGTGTGCTGCGCTTTGAATACAGAGTAAGCAGTCAAGTTACTGTGTCAGTGTTTGCCTCGCGTGAGACAGTTCTTATTATGTTTCCAGAGTTTGCTTCATTGATTTTAAAAAGCTTATTAACTATGCTAACAAGTTGTTGTTTGGTTTATTTAATTAAAAAAGATGCCCCAAGTAAGCAACAAAGCAGTAAGTAGTGTCATGAATAGGAACCTCTGAACTATAGACAGTTTAGTCTAACTACTCAGCGTAACTTGCTATCCATCATAGGCTCTGTGAGGGGCATTATTCATCAGCAGTATTTTCATCTAGGACTCTCAACGTGTGTTGAAATTATCCCTGGCAGCTTGACTGGAAGAAGAAGAGGCCTTTTAAAAACTGCACTAAAGACGTAAGATACTTAGTAAACACAGATGTGTGTTTTGACAATTGTAGTTATGTGATTTAACTTCAAACTCTAACNGGGTACTGGACAGCAATTATTAAAATCAGAGTCTCAAGACACAGTAAAACAGCCCTGTTCTTAAAATCCAGCCATTCCAGTCAATGCAGAACAAAACCCATCCTCATCGGCAGTGAGGATAGGTGAAGAATAGGTCAGAGGCAGAGAAGAGCAAAACCACCTTTCAGGTGGATTTAAACCTCGCACTCAAAGTCTGAAAGCCCCACCAGTGCTAACAGCCTCTCTAAGAACGAAGCGAGGCTGGCAGCAGAGCAGAGGACACCTTGCAAACGTCCACCGCAGTGACGGGCCGAGTACAGACAGTCTCTCAGATGGATCCCAGCTCACAGACAGTCTGAAAGTCCTGGAATGATGCCTGCAGAGAAGGGCAGTGTGAGACGAACAAGAGTATTTGCCTCTGTGAAAGGTACAGCCCATTTCTTGGCTCAGCCGCCATTTACAGAGAGATACAAGGAGCTGCTACTGCTGTCTTGGCTGCCCAGGGAACAGAGAGAGAAAAAACAGGACGTGGAGATTAGGAACCATCCTGGAAAACGGTAAACAGCATATTTGACATTGCAATAGCGTGTCCCCATTGTGTGCAGAAGCATAAGATAATTTGGGTGACAACCCCTCTGCTGCATTCCCCCAGCGTCCCCGAACACCTCTCAGCCTTGCAGTGCCATACCTTTCAGAGCGGGATCTGCACCGCCTTCTGGCTCCTGTGCCCTTGACAGCACTATTTGCCCAGCTGGTGATGAGTACACCTGGGCACATGCAGGGCCACTGCAGCTGGAAGCTTGTCTGCTGCTCTCTCTTAGTGCCCTCAAACAACAGTGAAGCCAGTTGTCCTATCGACCGCAGTTCTGGAGAGGATGGGAAACCACTGCCTCCAACACTGCCACTGCAGGCACATAGGAGGCCATCAGAGGACCTATCGTTTTATGAAACGCACACGGCTCCCTAAGGAGGACAACGAGCCAAGACTTCTTGATGCATCTGTCATAACAATCTCCTAAACAGACTTAAGTGGATGTTCTTGGTCTTTACACGCAGGGCAGGGAGCTGGAGCAGGAATGGTGGAACAGATGCAAAACTTGCAAACCTGGAAGAACGTGCAAGTGCAGGGAGAAACACGGGTGCATGAAGGGTGTTGCTTGATCTTCAGACACCACTGACCTGCTATATACTATTTATCCTCAGTCTGGCAACCAGTAATGTTATGGGAAAATGAGATACAGTAGAAAATGCTATGTTTCAGAGCATTTTTTTGAAAAAGGGATTGAAGAAGCAACTGTAGTTCAGTCTTTTTTTTTGGTCAGAATGTGACTTTAAGATGTTTGGCTGAATTAGGACTGTGGGGTTTGCCCTTCAGTGCTGCTCTGAAAAAAATCTTATCGAGAACTGAACCTTACCATTTGGCCCAGGTCCTCCTGCTTTTCAGAAAGCAGTAATTGCACACAGCTTGTTTTACTTAGCTTCAGATCTCCCCCTTGGGAGTTTCCCCCTCGTTTCAGTGAACAGAGCTGAAGCTGAGAAAACTAAGCCTATTGTTACTTTAGCTCAAGAGGCAAAAGATGTTTCGAAGTTTTATAAGTTTGGCTTAGCAGACAAGAATCTTTCCTACCCTCACCATCTACTGGGACCAGCTGAGCTACAGACTTATGCTTTGATAATACGGAGAAATATTTCTTTCACAACTGCAAGGGCACCACCCTTTTCCAAATGCCTCCATCCATCGAGCAGAGTTCCTTGGCAGCTCCATCAGTGCAATTATAGTCCATCTCAGGCACTGAATATACCACGTGTCCTGGATGTCCTAGGTGTTCAATTCGGATTAAGCATAAACGAGCCATAACTACATCTCACCTGGGAAATAAGGTTTCTAACCAGCAGAGCAGAGAGGATCTGAAACAGTCACACTACTGGGAGAAGTGAATTTCAAAGGTTTAATTATTTTTGAGACAGAGCTTGATCTAGCATTCCCTAGGATTACAGGGAATAGAATCATAGAATGGTTTGGGTTGGAAGGGACCATTAAGGGTCATCTAGTCGAACACCCCTGCAATGAGCAGGAACATCTTCAATTAGATCACGTTGCTCGGAGCCCCCTCAACCTGACCTTGAAGGTTTCCAGGGATGGGGCTTCTATCATCTCTCTGGCTACCTGTTTCAATGTTTCACCACTCTCATCATAAAAAATTTCTTACTTATATCTAGTCTGAATCTACCTTCGTTTAGTTTAAAACCATTACTCCTTGTCCTGTCGCAACAGGCCCTGCAATAAAGTTTGTTCCTGTCTTTCCTGTAGGCCCCCTTTAAGTACTGAAAAGCTGCAATAAGGTCTCCCTGGAGCCTTCTCTTCTCCAGGCTGAACGACCCCACCTCTCTCAGCCTGTCCTCATAGGAGAGGTGTTCCATCCATCTGATCATCTTGGTGGCCCTCCTCTGGACCTGATCCAACAGATCCACGTGTTTCCAGTGCTGAGGACTCCAGAGCTGGACGCAGGACTCCAGGTGGGGTCTCGCCAGAGCAGAGTAGAGGGGCAGAATAACTTCCGTTGGCCTGCTGGCCCCGCTTCTTTTGATGCAGCCCAGGATACAGCTGGCTTTCTCGGCTGTGAGGATACATTGCCGGCTCGTGTCCAGCTTTTCATCCACCAGTACCCCAAGTCCTTCTCCACAGGGCTGCTCTCAATCCCTTCATCCCCCCAGCCTGTATTGATACCAGGGGTTGCCCTGACCCAGGTGCTGCACTTGGCCTTGTTCAAACTCATGAGATTCACACAGGCCCACTTCTCCAGCTTGTCCAGGTCCCTCTGGATCAGATCTGGTCCCTCAGCCATGTCAACCATACCACTGAGCTTGGTATTGTCAGCAAAGTTGCTGGGGGTGCACTCAATCTCATTGTCTATGTCACTGATGAAGACATTGAACAGTACTCACCCCAACACAGACCCCTGAGGGACACCTCTTGTCACTGATCTCCATCTAGATATTGAGCCGTTGACCACTAACCTCTGGATGTGACTATCCAACCAATTCCTCATCCACTCAACAGTCCACCCATCAAATCCGTACCTCTACAATTTAGAGAGAAGGATGTTGTAGGGGACTGTCTCAAAGACCTCACAGAAGTCCAGATAGATGACATCTGTGGCTCTTCCTTTGTCCACTGATGTAGTTGCTCCGTCACAGAAGGCCACTAGGTCAGGCAGGCAGGACTTGCCCTTGATGAAGACATGCTGGCTGTTTCAAATCACATTTCTGTCCTCCATGCGCCTTGGCATAATTTCTAGGAGGAGCTGTTCCACGATCTTCCCAGGCAGAGAGGTGAGGCTGACAGGTTGGTAGTTCCCAGGGTCTTCCTTTCTACCCTTTATAAAAATGGGTGCGATATTTCCCTTTTTCCAGTCACCGGGGACGTCACCTGACTGCCGTGACTTTTCAAATATCATGGAGAGTGGCTTGGCAACTACATCAGCCAATGCCCTTAGGACTCTGGGATGCATATTGTCAGGTGCCGTAGAATTCTGTATGTTCAGGTTCCTCAGGTGGTCACGAACCTGGTCTTTTCTTACAGTGGTAGGGACTGTGCCCCTCCAGCCCCTGCCTTGTGGTCCACCCACTTGAGAGGTGTGGGAAGAGAGATTGCCAGTGAAGACTGAGGTAAAAAAGGCCGTGTGCCTCAGCCTTCTCCTTGTCTGTTGTCACCAGTTTGCCAGTCTTGTTCATCAGGGGGACGAGGGGTGTACACTTTCTTTTATCTTCCTTTTCTGGCTGACATCCTGTAGAAGCCCTTATAATTCTTTTCATCCCTTGCCACCTTCAGTTCCAGCTTTGTCTTGGCCTTCCTGACACCGTCCCTACGCAACCAGGCAGCATCCCTATACTCTTCCCAGGATACCTGTCCCTGCTTCCACTGCCTGTGCATTTCTTTCTTGCCCTGTAGTTTGACCAGCAGGTCTCAACTCCACCATGCTGGTCTCTTGCCTTCCTTTCTTCATTTCTTATACCTGGGGATCAAGAGCTCTTGCACTCTATGGAAAGTGTCCTTAAAGATCTGCCAGTTCATTTCTGCTCCCTTGTCCGTGAGGGCAGTTTCCCAGGGGTCCTGTTGACCAAATCCTTGAAGAGCTAGAATTTTGCTTTCCTAAAATTCAGCGTCCTGACTTACTCTTTGCCTGACCCATATCCCTCAGGACTGCGAACTCCACCAATGCATGATCACTGCAGCCCAGACTGCCTCCAATCTTGACATTACCAATTAGCTCACTTGCATTGGTGACCAACAGGTCCAGTATGGCATTCTGTCTGGTAGGGCTGTCTATTACTTGACTTAATAAGTTATCCTTGATGCACTCCAGGAATCTCCTGGATTGCCTACAGCTTGCCGTGTTACTTTTCTGGCAGATGTCATGGTGGTTGAAGTCCTCCAGGAGGACGAGACCGTGCGAATGAAATGCTTCCTGTAGCTGGAGTAAGATGGCTTCATCAACAGGCTCTCCTTGATTGGGTGGCCTGTAGTATACACCAGCCACAAGGGTCCCACAAGCTGCGCACACAGCCATGGGGCTGCTGCTCACGACATCACTTCTAGCCCCATGGTATACTAAACTTTTTGCAAAAAGCTAATGATGAAATTATGCCACTAGGCTAATGAACTATGCGCACAGGTCACTTGCACTCACTACAGCTGTATCCCCGTTTCTTAACCAGCTCTTACACTGACTGGAGAGCTGCAATACATAAAACTGGGACAAAACTTCACGTGCATCTCGGTGAGTGCGGGATTCCACGAGACACATTGCTCAAGTCTATCTTCAGTTTGCCAGAGAGGCATCAAATAGCTTTTGCTGGAGACCTTTATCTTTGCATAAGCCAAGCTACCATGAGGCTGTGGGACACCCTCAGTAGCTCACAGAACATACTTGGAGAAAGCAGTGGTGGAAGTGCAATGGGTGGGCAGTACTTCTTCATCACTAGGTCTTCCTTCCTGTGTTAGCACTCATCTTAAAAAGGCATCAGCTGAGCCTTTTCTCTTTGTAGTCCCTGCTTCCCACATTTCTCATTTGCATACACCTGGCTGTGATCCTGTGGTAGGTGAAGGGATCCATGGGTTAACCATCTTCAGAGACCAGGTCTGGCCACATTGCATCTAAGTGCAGGCTTGGGCAGTGCTGGAGCCTCTTAAGTCCAGTCCCTCTCTTCCACAACCCTCCCCTACTTGGGAAACTGCCATAAGGAGTTCAGAAAAAGCACGATCAGAACAAAGGTGTTTGTCATTAATGTTCTGGATCCTGTTGCAGCAATTCTCTAATTCGAAGCTGATTTAAGACACAGGATTGGGTTTAAAATGTTCTTAGTGCTTGATACTTATCTTCTTGGCTTGGGCTGAACCTACCAGAAAAATAAATGGTATTAGCAAAACCTGAAGGTGTCTTCAGTGCCTTTGGACATAGAGTCTTAAAACCTATAACCATTTCTCACATTACTGTAAGCCAGTCACCACTCACGTTAGCCTACTTATACTGAATAACTAGCACTGGAGATCCACCTCTTCAGTAACAGATCTAGTGTGGCCTTCCCCCAAAGGTTTCAGATGCTGTATTCTACCTCCTAAATACTCAATAATTTTGACACACAAAAATGTTCAGGAAGTTCACGTATCACAGCTGAAGCAAAAGGATGTACACCTTTAGTAGCTCTAGAAATGACAAAGAAATAGTCATCGCACCAGCACAAGCAAAATGTTGAAAATAGGCCCTAACATGGCATTTCTACTTCTACTGCAGAAAGGCACTATTTTGAAAGCTTTTTACAATTGTAAGCAATGAAATTTTTCAAAATGTTGCTCAGGAAATATATCCTGCCAAGAAAGCCCTAACTTAGGGATTTTGCAAAACATTTCTCTGCACATGGTGAACTTTGGATTTCTGACAGCTCATACATCAAGCAATTCAAAGCTTAGAGGTCCGCCTTGTATGAATTGTTTTTGTTCCCTTTTTTGGCTTTATTATCTGGCTTCTCATATGAGATTTGTGATTTTAAACAAGCCTTTCTTTCAAAACAACACATTTTTCCTGCTGGAATTCAAACAACAGTCTTACAGCGCTACATGAATTATCCCCTTAGACAAATGTCAAAATTTATAGCAACTCAAAACAAAATAGCGTCTACTGTCCTCAGTTCAGGCTTACGAGCAATAAAACCCAAGGATATTATGTAAAAGAACCCGATTGTGTATTTTATATGGGATAGCAGAAATACTTGGGCACCAGAACGCTAGCATACAGCCTTGAAGTACACTTATGTTGTCTTTTATAGAGATCAGGCAAATGGGCACATGTGGATGAGAGCGTAAATTTATTTGCTATGAAGAATTCAGCAAAACTAGAATAATTTTCTTTTAGAGCTTTTAAAATTAAATCTTTAAAACTTATATATATGGGGTTTTTTTGTCAAAAAGTAAAACGTTTAGGTTTTGAAAGGAAGGTTCTATCCAAAGAAACAAAAAGTAAATCTTTAGCAAAACAATTACTCACTAAAATTCTGTTCTCCTTTTTTTCCTTCTCTTGTTTTTTGAGAATGACACCCATAAGAAAAGTCAAACTTCAGTATTTGATGATTTGCGTTATTATTCCAGGTTCTTCATAGCTTCCAGAGGAGTATGAGCCATAGGATTGGAATTATAAGTGTAACTGAGCAAGCACATTCTCTCCAAAACCACTGAGATCTAGGGTGAAAGTGAGGAAAATGTCTTTCAGCATATAAATCAAGAGGTGTGTACATAAGGAAGCAAAAATTCTAAGCTCGCCCACTGACATCAGTGAGTGGCTCCGCATTTTTGAAAGTCAGGCTTCTGTTTTATGATCCAGTTTTGAATATCTAGGGTTTAATTTCCATGGCTATATGATGTAATTTTGTACATTTGATTTTTGCTGTGAAGGTTTTCTGTAACTTTATGTACGCATGCATAAAAAGATATCTTCAGTGTGACCACAGAATATTGTAGAAATTGAAGTTACATTTACCTGTACCTCAGTGTAACCTCAGAGTAGCATCACTGAAGATAAAGCTTTTCACAGCTAATTTCAGCATAGCTACAAAGCACAGCTTGGTCCACTCTCTCTTAAGGGGTTTGCAAAATGGCCTTGTGCTACATCTTCCCTGTAACACGCTTGTAATTACTTTCTGGCCCCGATTTGGTCTTTTGAAACTAAGCAGATGGTCCTGCCACCCCACTGTCCCCTTCTCCACGAAACACTCGTGTTGGCAAGTGAATCCTTTGTAGATGGAACCCAGGACAGGGCACTCACAGTGACAGCTGTGGGACCAGCTAACCCTTGACTAATGGGGCATTTGTGATGGCTCTGGTTTCTGAAGACATTGACAGGCTTGGAACCATACTGACAGCCCTGGAGGGAGGTCTGGTATTTCACGCACACTCTCCAGTACATAATTTTTACATTTGGGGGTTATGCATGGATGCACATAGACTGGGCTCTCCCCAACCATGCTTTGAACCTTCCTAGTGCTTGGCAGCACAGGTGCATTCTCTCTCTATGCCTTAAAAAGAAACAAAACCCAAAACACCAGGCTTGGTAATGGAGGCCAGAAGCAACAAAGCCACAGTGTTGGAAAGTGACTGTTAAGATAATGTTCTGGGATACTGTAATTCTGAGACAACAAAGTTTGCGAGCAGCACTCTTTCTTCTTGCTGCCAGGTCTCTGAACTGCCATCCAAGAGTCAGGTCCTTCTGTCTGGCCACCTGTCACGAGGTGCTGCAGACTGAGTGGTGGCCTCAGGAGAACTTGTGTACCGTGACTGGTTTTGCAGATTTGCCACATGGAGCTGGTTAGAATTTGGTAGTCAATGGTTTGCAAGAGACCTGGGGACTGTCAGTAGCAGGAAAAAATGCGTTTCTCATCAGCAGAAAGGAATTAGAAGATACTATTTAAAATAGGCAATACCTCAGAGGAGGACCCGTTCTCTAGGCTTTGTGTAAGGGTGTTTTGGCAAATGTGCTGGAGAGACAACCTGTAGGCCTCTCATCTTTAAGTAACCTATTCCAGCTGTTGCTGAGCCTCATTTGCTGATCTCAGGTACCTAATATTTGACATCTACTAGACCACTTGTTTTTAGCATTGTATCAGAAACTGAAATAATGGCCTTGTTCTAACGGGGAGCATGACCTCCGAAATTCTGTCCATCTGTAGACACCCATCTCGACTAAGTTTGTGCAGTCGAAATGGCACAGCTGTGCACAGCAGCCAAATAAAACTTCATACATTTCAAATACTATTTCTATGTAGAGTCACTCTGTAGTTGAGGGCAGGCCTGTCTCATCTCTTTCACCTGCCAGCCACTTGGCTCGGGACCTTAGTTAAGTGAGCTGTCCTAATTCATCAGATATCAAATCACCAAAATAATCACTTTCTTAACAACAACTAAGCTTAAACTAAACATATGTTGCAAGTTATTCACATTACACATTATGCCAATTATCTATCAAATAGCTTTTCTGTTGGTTTATTTTTTCTTCATGTATTTCTGCTGCCCAGGCATAACTGCTGGCACTTCTAAAACTAGCATCTCCCAAAATTCTCCAAAAAAAAAAAGAGTGAGTTTTCAGAAAAAGTGTTCAGTAAAACATCTTTCCAGTGCTGTTTTTTTCAGTTTCTACACTTCCACACAGACCAGTGTGAAGCCTACCCAACCACTACATAACATTCAGGGGAGCAGGGGTAGGGAATTGAAGGATTTTACTCAGACTTACTGGAAAACAAGAGAGACATTTTTTTTTTATGTGATGCAATTTTCTTGCAATTAGAATAAAGTCCTAGTTTTGTGATATTCAGAGGTGCATCTCTAAGAGCTCTGAAAACTACAGTTATCCAGACTGTCCTGAAACCCTCTTTACCTGCCAGGGCAATAGGGATGAGAAGTGTATGCTGAGTGCTCTTTGTGGTTTTGAGCCACATATACATGCAGCTGCTCTCTCCCCAGAAGAACTTTCTTTAAGGCTGATAGGTTTGAACAGACCTTTCTGAGATCAAACTGCAGCTCTGAACTTGTTCAGACAGTCCTAATGGCTTGACACCCCTTTCCAAGCTTGTCACATGCTCTCCTTTTGGTGAAGGGAAGTTGATAAGAGTAATTAACTTATCAGTTTATAAGAAAGTACCCAGAGCATAGCTCCCTAAACAGGCACCTGCTCAGCACTCAGAAAATAAATGGATTACCTGGCACATCCACAAACTGCAGTGCTAACATTTATCCAGTTTTGCATGTGAGCTGGTACCTCAAGGGGACATGCAGAACCTCTTGAAGTGGAACAAACAAACAAATAAAAAAAAAGAACAGCTTCATTTTATTTGGAAAAATATGATCTAAGACTGACAAAACATCCAGAAGTTGCTAAACCCATTAAAAAACAAATAAAGTAGATATATGGATGTTTGCTGGAAGGGGTAGGAGATCAAAGTACATGGGAGTCAAGAAAGGATTTGGGAGACCAGATGAATGAAGAAGAGGACAGAATAGGTGAGACGATCAAGTCAGGGGTACAGATTACGAGAGGTAAAGTATTTCCTGAATATTCACATCATGTAATCAGGCAACTGAGGCCTCCAGATGGACAAGAGCCACGGCTCCGTAGGTCAGAGCGCAGCAGGGGCCAGATGCCTGGACCTGGAAAACTGCTCATTTTGGCCTACCTAAAAAAAGATGTGCCATCACTTGGCCTTGCAGTAGAAGACAGCAAGACGACATCAACAGCATCTCACTTGTGAATAGCTTAGATGAATGGGCTGGGTCAAGGGGAGGGTAACTGGAAATGGCAGCTGATGGGGAAGGAGAGACCCACCTCGCCCATGTTTTTGGTTCCTGTAACCACTCTGGAATAAAATGGCCAAGGCTTCGGGATACAGCCCAGGACCGTGATTCCTCTCGGTTGGTGAGTTGTGAGTGACACACACTGACAGGTTCAAAGCACAGCTATAATCTCCATTTGATGTCAAAGGGTAGGGGATGGGCAAGGAGAAACAGGCAAAGGAAGCAATGCAATTTCTAACTGTAGTAGTGTCTTAGCCACGTACACTCGTTTCCCATTTTGCTGTGACCATTTCCCCACGGCAAAAAGTTGAGACCTGCCACCACCACCACCACCACCTCTGCTCTGCAGCACAGCGAGGAGACATGCCGGAGCTCCTTCACAGGCACCCGGGGCTATTTGTTCATACATGGCCAGGTGAGACAGCAGGGCTCTCCCATCTGGCACAGAAACATGGCCCAACCACATCTTTTCTTATCATATCTAAACTGTGCTTCCTTATAAGCACAGCTCTCTTCTGACTAACACCACAGCTACAAGCTAGTCCAGCGAATGTAGCCAGAAAGTTATCACTGGCTACTGCTGGTTCCAGGGAAGGGCAGTAGTAGACTCCAAAATACTGGACATGTGCTACAGTTTTGTTATCTCCGGGTATTCAGAGATTTGATTCTGAAATATCTAACTATTCTACCCCTCCAGAGGCAAGAGGTTTGCTGAACGGGCTGTTTCAGAAGACAATGAAACACCATGGGATAACTTTAACTCACTGGTAATGAGGTTTACTGCTAAGGAGCAAAGCTCTGAGGTTGCAAGCCCAAGTTGCAACGGCAGCTGTACTCCTCGAGCCCCCAAGGGAGACACTGTCTCTGCCAGCTCTTCCTTGGCTTCTGCCATTCCAGAGGCCTCTCTTTACTAGCGGAAAATCACATCTACTTTGCCACTTTCCAGAGTCAGAGAGGCAGTTGGTTATTTTTCTCTACTGCACCAACTGTATCCGCCATGACACAATAGCACAATTGAAAGTCAGCTTCCATTTTTTGCGTCATTTATAGATTGTGTATAACATGATGCAAAGATAAGCACTGTATATAGGAGCGCTGATTGAACCCCACAGCGGTGTCTCGTTTGCATGCACATGTGACTGCAGGTTGGCTCATAGTGAAGGCTGCTTGCAATAATTCGTTCCGTCATATTGTTTACAGCTCTGTTTCTGCATTTTGCTTAATAGGCTGCGTTAGCAACTACTGCTTGGGATTCTCAACATGTGTCTGATTTAAGGAGACGCATACCAATACAAAAGAAGCCAGAAGTGGCAACAGATATTGTTGTCACTACTTATATGTACTGAGAGTGAGAACCACTGTTGTTTCTTCTGCTGAGTGAAAGAAAATTCATAGGTAAACCCAAAGTATCAGTCAAAGAACAAGCAGAAACTGGATTTCTTTCTGGACTTATCAGGAACTATTGGCCAAAACCAAAACTTCTCCCTCCCCCGAGTTATAATAGTCCTATTGGCCCATTAAAAATATTTTATAAGAATGCTTAGAGCTTGGCCACATTCAAGTGCTACATGAAGTCTTAGACCAGTTTATCATTTGCCCATATGTTCTTTATTGGGGACTTGCACTGAAATGCTGGTGCTCCCTGGCTTCTCATTTCTACTCCACTTCAAAGCTTCTTAATTACAAAATTCTCCCTCCAGTCTGAAGATTTGAATTTCACTGCATTTCAAAAAAAAAGAAAAATAATTATGGATCAAGTAATGAAGGATTGCTCCTGAGACTCTTGGCCCCTAAAGAAGTACATGGTATTCATTCTGTCATTAAGTCTAAAGTCTTTTATATTGTTTTGAGCTTGGTGTAAGCGGCTGCCTTAGAAATCCCAGTGGGAAGAACTAATAAGGGAGGCAGTCAGCACGAGATGCTGTTGATGAAACCAGCATTACCAGAGGAGTCCCTGAAGCTGAACATCAAAACTGTGCGCTGCCAGCTTTGTCCCACTTCCTTCTGGCCAGCTGACCTCAAACCCACAGGAGGTAAAAATGTTTGCAGAAGGGGGCTTCTCTATACACTGGGCTGCTTCTGCTTGGTTTCTGCTATGGGCGTGCCTCATAGCCATTTTCACCAGGTGTGGCTCCCACCCACTGTCACTGCAAAGGAAAACACATCTCCCGGGTGGGTAATGCGTAGATAGGGATTGCAATTTCTTTCTTACACATCCACACATTTCTGGCGACAAAGGCAGCAATGATCAGAAGAGGGACACTATCGTTAATTGTCAGTATAAAAAAGACAGGACTAATTG
>VZSZ01006438.1:338197-376433 GCA_013398815.1 Ibidorhyncha struthersii | reverse complement strand
AAGCCGTGATTTGCTTACATTTACTGTAAAAACCTTTCTGGGCCTTTCAAGGAACTCTGTCTTACAGTTCTATTCTTCACAGTGAGAAATTTAACAAGTCCCAGGATTATGAGAACAGAAGTTTACCGAGTTATATCATATCCAAATGATAACGGAATCATTTCAATTCAAGGGAGTAAATTTTTCCATTTTAGCGTCCTCCCCTATAAGACACCCCACCCTTTTCTACAGACTTGCCAAAATCTCATTCCTTCCATCTGAGCTGCTCCAAGAAAAAAATGGAAGTAACTATTTCCCTCTGTAAAAGCTGACTCGGGAGAAAACATTATCCTTTTGAACACAGCATACAGCATGCTATCTTATCAGGAGCTGGACGAAAAATGTCTTGGAGACATTTCCTTCGTTCAGTACAGTTACAGGGAGCTTTAAGACAGCTCAAATCCAGTCACTGACAGACTGTTTTTTTTTCGGAGGGGTCTCACTATCTGCCTTCCATTTGATCCCACACTACTTTATACCCAAGTATTTCTGCACATCCGATCAACAGACCTAGACAGAGAATGCCCTGTCTGTAGGAACAGTGGTGGTGGAGAGATAAAGAAAGACTGATCATGAACTTTATTCCGCTGTTGCAACTGTGTGTGCAATTAAATGCATAAAGCAGGACCCACTGTGAAAGTACTATTAAAACTGCAATTAGCTCTAACATCTTCTTAAAAAGCTACTAAGCCCCAGATCTTTTCCTTTCAGGGAAGCTGAGGTGGCCACTACAAGGAAGGATACACGTTTTTGGGGGAATTTCCTTGTCATTCCGTATAACCAGATCTATGGAAACAGGTTTTAGATGTGGAGCCTTTCCTGCCCCTTCTCTCTTCTGCAGGCCCTGTAGAAGCAACACGGGCAGTGCCTGGCTGTGAATGCTTGAGCAGCCCAAGGCATGGGGCCTCCATTCCCACCTTCTCCTCCAAGATGGATATCAAAATATGAAGCCTGGCTGTGTGCAGAGTCATCTCGCTTTTCCACACATTGCCTTTCCAAGGACAGTGTTGGTGCTGGCCAGACAGCTAGGTCACCAGCTACCTTGGATGTCTAACACGTGTTAAACAAATTAGCTCCTCTGATATCTGCCATGGTAGAAATGGGTGCCTGCATAAATGCAATGCTTCTTGGAAGTGCAAAGAGGCGCATACATGTTCTCAGCATCAGCTGGAGCCTCGGGGCGCAGGGGCCTCAGAAAATTAGGGCATTTATAGGGACTTAGAGGGCAGCAATAAAATACTTGCTAACAGTAGCCAAGACTCTTAACACTTACCCAGTATACAGACAATGTTGAGGCTTGCTCAACTTCCTATAAACAGTAACACTGCAACAAAATGTCTAGAAGGGCTTTTGGCTTGGTTTGTTTTCGGAAAGAAGGAGAAAGAGAGAAAGAGAAGGAGTGAAGAGCATGAACGCTTGTTGGTGCTTGTTTTCAGAGTACTAACCGAACCTAATTCAGTGAAATTTCTTGTTATCTCATAACAAGCGAGGGTAGAGACACTGGCAACGCACACAATTTGTCAGGACCCAGCTTACAAAGGCAAGTGTTTGACTAAGACTCTTATCAAAGTGCGCCTTAAATGTATATTCTGCAGTTTCTGAATATTTGTTAACCTAAAAATATGTACCATTCTGAAATGGACACTTGCTTATGCAAATTTCCTTGATAGCTAAGGAGAGATTAATGTTTCTATGCAAGAGATTTGTACCCAGATATGTAACGTGTGTCTTGGATTGCCCCTTGTCTCTGTCCCCCGCTGCAACGTGCACAGTCATTCACACACAAAATGTTTCTTGAGCCAGCCCTTACCCACAGAAACACAGAAACACTTTATAACACTACAATACCAAGCCACAACCTACGTTAAAACAATAGGAAAATGGGTTAGTCACAGTATTGCCACGTCAGCTCTTGAACTTCCACTTCCACGAACCTCGGTAAAACAGGCTAATAAGACCTTAACATGGTCAAGTTGTCTCTGCAATCTTTAATCCACTCCTGCCTGCCCGCTGCTCCTCTGCTGCAGTTTGGCTACCATCTCCGTCCCCTGGCCAAAACCGGTAACACAGATTCCTTTCGGGAGCAACGGTCCTCTGCTCTTCTCCTCCCAGCTACTGAATTCTCCTCCTGTCTCCAAAGGCACGACAAATTCAGGCTGCCCT
Organism: Ibidorhyncha struthersii; assembly: GCA_013398815.1. Lineage (NCBI taxonomy): Eukaryota > Metazoa > Chordata > Aves > Charadriiformes > Charadriidae > Ibidorhyncha > Ibidorhyncha struthersii. The sequence goes on along the minus strand of VZSZ01006438.1, from coordinate 374,231 downwards.
ACATGGTCTGTGATTTTGTGATTTACATATCACATGGCTGCTCTTCACACATGGATGACTTTCACTTTACATTCAGCAAAATTCACAGCCTAAAACTTTGCCCTTTTCTTCCACAAAAAGGGAAAGTGGATCTGAGTACTCTGCAACTGGGGGGAGAGGAAAAAGGAGGGGAAAGGAAGGAGAGAGGAGAGGGAAAAGAAGAAAGGCTTTACCCTTCTTCAGTCATGCTGAGGTATCTGTCTGATGTGGGGAAGTATCCAGCCATGTGAAAAATTAAGAGAGAGTTAATGAATTTCATTCCATTGTTGCAAATTGCGTGTGCAATTTAACTAATGCATAAAGCAGGGCCCACTATGGAAAGTACTCTTAAAACTGTCATTAGGTCTAGCATCTTCTTCAGAAATGTGCCTGGCTATTAAGCTTCAGGTCTGTTCCTTTCAGGAAAGCCAAGGTGGTCACTACAAGGAAGAATACACATTTTTGGATGAAGGCATTTTCTTGGCCATAGTCTGATGGCTGTGGTTATCTGGTCTTGTCAGTGCACTGGGAACCAGAAGTGCTCAGAACGGGCATTTCAAAAGCCTTTTTCAATAAAGTAGGTGACTATCTTGTGGTCATCAGCACAGCTCAAAGGCAGAACAGGACGCCTTACAGCCTGGTACCTTCCCTTCAGTCAGTGGGGGCTGAAGTTGGGCACCCTTTTGGGATTTGCCCAGCTGATGATGTGCATGTTTCGACAAGCCCTGCTCCACCAGCTCAGCCCAGCCACCTCCAGCTACCCTGCTCACAGGCCTTTCCGAGCCTGAAGTGCCAATATAAACACTTAGATGTTCCCTTGGTTTACTTCTGCTGGTGTCTGGAAGAGGAAGGAAACATCCTGGCATGAACTAGCCACAAGCCAGAATTCATTCAGTTGTTTCAGCTATTTATTTGTTTTTAATCAAAGCTGGTGCTTCATTTCAGGAAAGCATCTGGAAACATTTGTTTCCAACTAAATCGCATTTAGACTAAACTTTGGATGACAAGCTTCTGAATGCAGAGAGCTTTTCTAGCAATTTGTAAGAGAACTGCCAGCAAATACATTGTTCGAGCTATAATTGGAGCAACACAGATTTAGACAAAGTTAGATGTCTTTGGGCTGTACCTGGTTTTAGTCTGGAAGGTCCCTTGCATCTGAAAAAGCTGTTTCAATATGAGGCTGAGTGAGGGAGTACTGAGAAACCCACGCTACTTTCAGAGTCTGACAGTATCTACACAGCCTTGCTAAACAGAAAATCCAACCCAAAATGGAAACATCCTAGGAGCTCGCAGTTTACTAGGGACTGTGTTAGCACTGGCGAGGTTAAACCAGACAGACGAAAGCTACAGAGGTGAGCAGCAGTATCTAAATCCCCAAGGTACAGCTGGACAACAGCCACGAGTCAATCTGATCCATCCAGCTATTTCTAAAGTGCCATCAACTCCGTATTAGGATATCAATGTCACCGTGATGCTAGAGGGCAATCAACCCAGCCTCTGATAATCAACAAAGAGAGCCATTATACAGAATTCATAGACCAAAGTAAAATCTATGATGTATAACAGGAAAATAGTTACTAATGTCGCTGTGGAGGTTAATCTACATCTTGGGTGCAGCGAGGCTTTGCATCTTTCTAAATCAAGATGCTACTCGTGACTGTTTTCTTTCCAAGTAGTTCATCTTTATGCACCGTCTCTGATGAGTGTGCTCGCTTGCTCACTCATGTGCTGTGCCTCCCACAATGACTTTCACCGACTAATTTTAAAAGGAAATGCTTTTCAGGGACGCAGAGCGCAGTGTTTTGGGGCTGCCCGAGCCTGCCAGCTCTGCGCAGCCCTTGGTTCTCCCTGTGTGTTTCCCTGGCTGGAGGCAGATGGTGGTGGGGCTCTCAGGCAGCCAGCGAGCAGATGACATGCTCAGGGTGCGCTGTCTGCTCCAGCACACCGCACAGGAGCCAAACTGAGTTCCTCAGAGTAAATCCTCCTGTGGCATTTTGAGGCTTGCTCTAAATCTAGCAAGGAGGGAATCAGGCTGTTGCTGGCTGTGATGTGTCTGCAGCCTTAGAAAGCCGAATAATATTTTCTTTGGGAGTAAGACCTCAGTGTAGTCACTCCCAGGAACCTACTGAGCATCCAGCTCTTTTTTAAGTGCTTCAGTATAGGATATCAACAGCATCTAATCTTGCATTAACAAGATGATGTTATCAGGCTTTTTAATATTCACAGAAGCATTGAAATTCAAAGCTACCATCTGCACATCAAATTGTAAAAGGCATCAAGCCATGAACTGTATTTTGTGCTGGTTTATAACCCAAACTGTGTGAAAACACAAGACCTTTAGATATGCAAGAGCTGGGATGACCCCACACTGAAGTGGCATGGGAGCTGGTTGCAACAGAGAGATTTAAAATTTAAGTTTCCCAGAAATTTGGGGATTGTGAAGACTGAATGTTGCTTTGGAGCCATCTTTCCCCTGTCTGAGGCATTCAGTCCAGAGCCCTGACCAGACACCGCATGCTGCTCATTCCCTGTGGCAGACCCTTCACGCTCGGCTAGTTCGGAGAAAAAACAGAATATATTTGCTGGAATTTTCCATATACATTAATTCTTGGTCAGAGTTAAAACTGGAGGAACAGTATCATCAAAACCATCATTTCAGGGAAAAAATACTTAAACCACTCAAAAGGAGGACTTCTAATAAAAACGTCGATTTAATCCGTATCAGCAAGTTGCCTATAGCTATGGTGTAAAAGTGTCATGGCAAATAGTCCAGTGTGAATATTTTAGTCTCTGGGTCAAAAGCATTAGTGTTTTACACCACCTTCAGAATCATAATGCATAGTTCAGAGTCTGTGGTAACAGAAGGATCCCTCACTTTTCAGGTGAGGGCGTAAAGCATCCTTAGCCTGTCCTCCACAGCAGAAAAAGAGCCAGAGCTCGCTCAGAAATGACTGCCAGTGAAGAATGCAGTCTAGGATGCCCTGCTGTGAAAGTGGTTTGTTTTGCACAATAGCCTTATGAAAGATGGCATAGTATATAGCTGTTGGGATTTCATTCTTGGTCTTCTACAGCCAGTGGGGGATTTAACCTTTAGGTCCTCAGCTGCTCCCTGGTGCAGCAATCTTTGTCCTCAGTAACCTCACTGGCCATCACTCTTCTTCCAACAAACATTTGGAAATTCCAGCCTGATTTCTCAAGACCTCTTAAAAAGTGACTGAAGCAATATCCCTAAGTCAGAGATAATCAGAAATGCCTTCCTGCCTGCAGAAAGGATTTTTTAAACTTAGTCATACGATAGTTCATGTAACTTGGCTACTGGAGGGAGCAACAGGAAGGGATAGTCAACCTATGTAGCTGTTTATTGTGGAAGGGACGGGAAACTGTTGGAATCTGTGCCAGAATGATTATGCTGCCTGAGAGGGGTCCTATGCACAAACACACGCCCATTGGTAAGCACTGGGACGAGATGCACTTCAACCTCGGGCATACAGGGGGAAAGTGCAAGACTGACCCTATCTGCCTCTTGCTCTGTACAGTGAGATGCTACACTGCGCTAGCTGAGGAATGTGCTCAGCTTGTCTCCCCTGGAATACACTGAACAGAGATGAGTCCACACTGTAAACCTTAGTTCATCCCGGCCACGATGATTTAATTCCTTTAGAGCTTGCTGATGTTTCTGCTTTTTGTCTACCAGAGAATGTCACCCTTTCAAGTCCCAGACAGAAGCTTCATAGAATCTCAGCAACATCTCCTCCCTCTCACTGGTAAATTTAAACAGAAATATATTCCCGCATGTCTGGTGGAAGGAGAACTAAGTATTAAGTTGCTCATCCTCTCAGCTCTGCTCCTACACAGCTGAACATGTGCTGTCATTGCAGATCCAAACACCACTTCAACACATACTGCTTCCCAGATTCAAAAGCCATTCATAGTGGGGCTCAGGACAGGTCCGTGGATGCTTGCCAATGCTCAGGTAAAAGTTAAATGAATGGAATAATGTCTCTTTTGGGTGCTTTGAATGGTTTTGATTAGAACTGCTTAAGCTAAAAGAGTCTTTCCTTTAACTTTTGGACACTGCTACTTCCTCAGCAGAAATTTAGAACATATTTTCCACATATACATGCCTATGCTTATATTGAAGAGTTACATATCTTCTATGCGGCTAAGAGAAGCAGATGTAGCTGCCATTGCCTTAATTCTCCAAGCTGTGAAACACATCGGGCTCTAGACAAACAAAGGTTGGCACTTTGCAGCACGTGCGTGAAATTGATCAGACGTCATATTCACGAGAACGAAGTCAAGGCCACATCCAAGTTTGGATTCATGCTGCAAATTATACTTGAATCTTGGTGGTGTTGGGACGCCCATGATAAGCCCATTCCTGCTAGGCAAAGGGCCGAATGCAAAGGTCACTTGTGCCAGGATTTGACAGGGCTCCGGAATGGCTTTTCTGGTCAGCCAACTTGAAGGAACCAAATTGCACCAAGGGGAAAGCGGGGGAGACAGGGAAGGATGGCTGGTGTGGGGGAGCAGAAAAGCAGGAAACCTTAAAACCATAAAATCCAGACAGCCAAAGCGGCAGAATCTGTGCAAAATGGCATTGTTTTAGGAGCTGAAGGGAGATAAGCACAATGTCATTCCCCTCTTCACTCGGTGAGGGTCTTAATCCTGTGTTTCCTAGCCCTATGCTTAACAACATTTTGTGCTTTAGACACTTCCAAATGAAGATAACATTTTGCTCTTTTGATAACATACAAGTAAAGCCCACTAACTTATGGAAAGGCTTTATGTTTGCATCCAGTCTAGAATTCAGCCTTCATTTTAAGATGTAAAAAGAGGTGTTTTCTTACCATTCAGGAGTATTTTGCCCAGTCCAGAATTCGGGAAATCCTGTTATACAACACTGAGGAGATGGATGTCATATTGACTTTTATGAAGCAGGTTTAACAGAAGTCATATCAGTCAGAAGCATTTTAAAGCAAAATTAGCAGCATGGAATCCTGTGGAGTGACCTGACAGGGCAGCACGTGTTTGTTTTACCGCCTGACCTTGCGGCACTGGAAGTTTAAACAAGTTCAGACATTTTCACTGGCCTTGGTACTCAGCTTCTGTTATCCTATGTCATTTCTCTACAAGCTGTGCAAAGTATTTTCATACACAATGGAAAATTGCAATTTTTCTTCCCTGTGACTTTTTCCCATAATATATAAAACTGCTATTTGTCTAAAAACCAATAGGGAGCAAAAGTTATTTACAACCAGATTTAAGTTTTTTTTTTTCCGGTTAGAACAAGTTAAGAATCAAACAGAAACAAAAGCCTATTAAGCGAGCTTCTCTTGAACTTGTTTTTACTTTAATCACACATGAGGTGATAAGGAATTGCCAAAACCAGACAGGTAAGTAAATGTATAGAGCATTCAGAAGACAGAGCAAAGCTGATGCACAAAGAAAGAAGAGGTCAGGGACAGAGTACCAAACAAGTCTCCCAAGAAGGCTTGCTGATGAAGGTGATAAGATTAAAGAGGAGAGGACCAAGTGACTTAAGGCTTATTTTTCATCCTCCCTCTCCCCCAGACTTACCCAGAGAGAGGGTTCTGAAAGTTTGAACGCACTCAGACCTAAGGGGACAGGATTAGGAATCTGATCTGGCATCCTCTTCCAGGGACTATCTATGATCTATGGAGATGACATGAGTGGTCCCACACATTACATCTTACAGTAATGTTATTACAGCTGTGAAGAAATCCCAGTGCCTGTATTTCTGGATGATTACAGAGGGACATCATGCCCTGGATATAACCTTTTGGTATGGCATGTAGTAAACTCTAAATCTACCATGACACTCAGGAACAGAATTTCAAATCAAGAAGCGCTGGTTTTAATTGCTCAACACCCATTGATACCAATAGGAATGTGGCAGTTAAAGCAGCATATAATGCTCTGAAAACATGCCAGTCCTCAAGTCCTCACTATGTCAAAGTCATCCCATTAGATTGAATTCAGCATTGGCATGTATGACCAAAGCCATTTGGGCACACACACTTAACTGCAACTTAATCTCAGCAATGACTGCAATCTAACCCACAGGCTTCCCATTAAAACGTATTCAAAAGATAGCTCTTATCTCTTCCTCTGACATAGCTAGCAGCAAAGCTAGATATGGCAGTTAAAAAATATGTATTTGTCTCACTAAAATATTCCTAGATACAGTTATAACCTAGTTTCCTTGACTATGCAATTAGCTGAAAGAAAATGGTCTTTACTTTTACCATTATTTTTGGACCTTCTCTGGACACCACATTTATTACAAAAGCTATTCTGAATGAGGCAGAGAGACTGTTAGCATAATTTGGATGAATAGCTAATAGCATACCAAAAAGTAGCAGTCACAGGGTTTTTTTTCCCCCCGTTAGCTCACAGATTGATTTTCTTCTCCTGCTTCGACTTTCTTCCGTTAATAAACATTAACAATTTTGAGCCACTGGGAAAGTTGATTGGAAAAAAAAAAATCAGTATCCCCTAATGGCTCTTTTGTTAGAACTGATAACCTTTTGGAGTTCAATTAGGCAAGCTGCAGACATGTAACGAATAACTGGGAAAACTGAGAAGACTTTTTTTCCCCCTCAAGTGTTCACACACACGTACAAACACACACAGAGTAGAAAGCTCACTGCTTGTCTCTGATGCCATTCTCACAAATGTAATTAAACGTTTCCCTTCTTTGTCCCTGAGGAAGATTACCTTCTCAGGCAAGAACAGGAAAGAAGAAAAGCACGGCTGTACTCTTATCTCTTTTAAATGCCTGTTGTGAGAGCAGCTTAAAAAGTACTGTCTAGAAAGGTGGGAGGTCTTTTTCACCATACTTCTGGCACCGTCACCCTGGTGCGTCATTTCCACTCATCTGCTAAAACAGAAACACAATGTGCTAGCGCGCTCCACGTGTCCAAAACAAAGGGGTCCACCGGGCAACCAGGATGCAGGACAGCCGTACAGCCACCACATCTACCCCGTGCTCTCCTTTTCTCCCGGGAGAGGACAAATGACACAACTAATTTTCTAGACTGGGAGATCAAATTTCATCACTCACTATTAACAATGCAGAGCTGCATTGTTAATTGAGTCTAGCATCACCAAATTACAATAATTGTGCCCGGTCTTACTCCCCACCCCACCCCCCTTTTGGGTTTGGTATTTTTTACAGTTAAAGAGTTTAGCTATCAGCAATTTCAGGGGTTCATTGTTATTCAAAGTGAAGTTCAGCACATAAGATAGAAGGCTATTTTTCTTTTTGAATTAAATCTGGCTGACATTTGCTTAGCCAGTTCTCAGCTCTACAAGTAAAACAAAAGTAGTAGCTTTGTTATTTCAGTCTGTTTTTATCATTTTTCAAGGCCAGCTTGAATTAAAAAACAAACAGGGAGCCCATATGCTGGGCTTTGCAAATAAAAAGCCCTTTGAACAGCTAAAACAGTAGGCCAAATTCAGAGGTTATATGTCAGATGGTTCAAGCTTTTAATCAAAAGTAGTTGCAAGAGTCTGAAGCTAAAATCCAGCTCTGCTTAAATAAAAATCGAAGACTCCCAATGACTTCAGCCCAAGACCATGTAAACCAGCCAGGAAGGAGGAGCTCAGCTGAAAGTTAAGTCGGAAGGAGTCGAAATTAAACATCCTTGTATGATTCTTCATTGTGAAAGACCGCTCCAGAAGGTGGCAAACAACCCCAAATACAGCTAGGGCTTTAGAGAGATCAAAGGTCTATGGAATTTTATAGATAATAATACTTTTCCTACAGACTCTTAAAGACACTTCTAGAGCACACTGACAATTGCACCCTGTTACAACAGCCTACAGATGGTTTTAAAATTAATGGAATTACGGAGTTTTCCATTACCTGCTGTAATTCCTCTACAACACTGCTATCTAAGTCTTTGGACTGTGCTTGGTGACTCACAAACACTGGAAGTGACTCATCCCTTCCACTGAGATCACCATTACAACAGGTAAGCCCTGAAGAAAGGTGCTGCTGGCAGGTATGCAGAGACAGTGATTCGTGTGAAGCCAGGAGACAGACGTTTTCCTAGCTGAACAGTTCTGATCGTTTTGGCCGTATCAAAACAAGGTAATTGCAGCGACCGCCGTGCAGAGACCAGCCAGGCAAGGCTCAAATCTGGCGGAGGAGGGGAGGGGAGAGGAAGGCTTCCTCATTTTTGCTGCTGTACAATAGCATCCAACATCACTTTTGCTGTTTTGATACCTTCACAGAAGCAGTGGCCGCTAATGATCGAAATTTTTAGTGGAGAAAAATGGTTGGGATTACCTGCTGAGGACAGTAGTAGTCACAACAGGGAGAAGGAGACTTCTTACTACTGCGCTGCCTGCCTAGGCATCATACTGGAAACTCACTGAGGATTACACGCAATGAGAAAGAAGCCCTTACTTCCCCTTCTCCCAGTAATTAATGCAGAATCATGATGAGTCCTAATGAGTTAAAATATAGACTCCACGGAAAGTAGATCATCTATGCTGTGCCATAACTAGAGACGCCTCTTGTCCTGACCAGAAAAATCCTGCCATCTATGCTAGATGGCAAAAAAAACATGTGTAAAACTATGTCAGCTGCTGGAACACGCATCAGAAGTTAGGTACTTTCCTGTGGCGTTAAACGGGTACTTCCAGCACCTATCTTGGATTCCCAAATGGTAGTAACATAAATGAGATGCACCAGCGGTACACCACATACAGATTTGGCATGGAAAACCCTGGAGTATTCTTACTCTACCACTGGCTCGTGGGCAGTAAAAAATAGTTAAAATATGTTAAAAACACAGTGAAAATATGCTCACATAGCAACTGGGAAAGGGATTCAGGGAAGAAAGAGCAAGGCACATGGAAAACATATTTTCTGCATGAAGTAACTGTTCTTCCTGCTTAAAAAAGTCTTCGGGGTTCAATAAGGAATTTCAATAGAATTCCCAAATGTTTGATTTCCCTTGAGCACGTTCATTAAGCATGTACAGGCAGATTTTCAAAAATACTTGTTTCTCAACAGCTCCTATTAAGAATAATGAGACTTGCTGTATGCTAAACAAATTAAAGATGTAGCAGGAAGTGGAGAAGGAAGCACAGCCTTCAAAAACATAGCAGTGCCAGGGATCTGCCAGTGAGCTCAGTGTTGCCACTTCTCTGCCTGTTCTCTTATGTCGGTGCTACTGGAAACATTTGTTAGATGAGGCAGACATTGTGAGCTGGTTTCTCATCGCAGTCATACAGCACCTAATCCTGAGAAACTACGGAAAACCATGTCATTATTTGGCTTCATCATATTTACATTGATCTGACATGTACATAGAGCACTGGGAACCTGGCCCTGAAACTCCACATGCCATGTGGAAAGAAAGTCACTCGTTCAGCACCGAGAGCACGTTCAGAAAGTGCCAAGAATCACAATACATTAATAATATTTTCTTTGTGGCGTTAAGAAGCTTGGAACTAGATCCAAAACAGCAAAGAACTGACTTGGAAAAAATGTCTTGCACTTTCACTGCCATCGTATGTCATCCTGCCAGCATGATTTATCCTACAGAAGATGAGCCAAAATAAACAGAGTGGGTGATTTCCTTTGCGATGAGGACAATAAAATATATTTTCTATTAGAAGCAAGCACTAAAGATGGAAAGAAATAGCAAATTAAACAAAAAAAAAAAAAGAGAGATTATGAAATACACGCGTTTCTTGCAAAGACTAGAAAACAGAATGAAATAATGAATCTTTATGATCAAGATCATCTCAATAAATGGCAGGTAAGGTAATCTGCTGAGAGCAACTGCTATTCCTAACTGGCAGAGCTAAATCAATAGGTGCCTCATTTAAACCAAGACAGTGCCCAGCAAAAATTTTGCATCATCTTAATTAAGCCTGGTATAAGGGGTGAAGGGAGGAGAAGAAGAAAAAGAAGAAAGATAGTCATAGTTTAATTAAATTGGCACAACTATGCTTTTAGAACCCCCCTGAGGTCTTGGATTTAACAATCGTGTTTCTTACTGCTTTTTGTGCCTGAGTTTAGAAGAATACCTCCATTTATCCCACCCATTGCACAGGCACAGGTGTTGGTGAAACCCTTTAACAGGCAATCTCTCTCTCACAGTGTTACTCAGTGCATGCTCCAAAGAGTAGTTCAGCTGAAGCCAAGTTTAAACAGGGTAATAATCCCTGGAAATGGGAAAAGGAGGAAGAGAATAAACAATAGGAATACATGATTAAAGGTAACAACCAAGAAGATTTCAGATCAAATACAGATGTAAATAGATAACAGAGGAGCCAACAGTGACGATGAATGGCAGCAATAAGATCTTCTCTGTGATCCTAGTCAATGTACCATACCTCCTTATCCTTAGGGAGATGGAAATAAAAGCATCTCTTCACATCACAAGCTGGCTGTGAAGATAAGATTATTGCAAACTGCAAGGCACTCGGGTACAAGGATGATGGAGGCCATATTAACTTGTAACACAGGTAGAGGTAGGACAATAACCCATACAAAGGTCAAACCGTGGTAACCTAGGAAAAACCCCAAAACAATAAAAGACAACAGATCTGTGGTTGCAGCTGGTATGGGGCTTCCTCTGTAGCTACAGCTTTCCCCACAAATTATGAGTCGGATACTGCCATCAGCTAATGCTTGCAGACATCTGCTCTATCTTTTACGTTACGGATAGAGATGATTACGAGAGAGCAAGTTACAGCAGCATTACCAGTTACCATCCATTCTTTGCTAGGCTCTATGGCTAACATAAAACGTGTTAGTGCAGAGCTGCTTCAACAGACCATGATACATGTAGCAGAAATCCTTTTGCCCCTGGTGTTACAGGTACTGCTACCTTCCTGATGGTTTAAGCTCCTGGATGCCGCCCCGCAGTGGTAAACTGGGAATGGTTTGATAAAAGCGCTGAATCAGTCTGACTGAGCTACTGAATGGGCAGCTTAGTGTTGTAACTATCGATACCCCAATGCACAAACTTCCCGTAAGGTTGTTCTAGAGTCATGCAGGCTTACCAAGGCCAGTATGTACAACATATATATGTAAATGTATGTAAGTATACATACACAGAAGAATCCATTTATAGGATTTGAATTTAACCTGCAGATCCGATCAGCTGGGGGACATTCTTTGGTTTTGCCATTTTTCTTTTTTTATTGCTTGTTTGTGAGGGACATTCAGGGTTGTACACTGGTTTCAGCCTTCCTCTATTAATTCTTACTTTTTATCTCAGTCCTCCTTCCTGCTGCATATTAAATGAAAGACAAACATGTTAATAGCATCAAGAGATACTGAACGGATATTTAAGATGATTAACAGACATGCACACCTGCCCCCTCATGTTAACCTATATCAACGCGTTCCATACAGTTCCATTATACAATGTGCTATAAAATAAGGTTACCAGGCCAGAAACTAAATTACTAAGTATTTAGATCAGATACCCAGCTGTAATTCATATCAAGTCAAAATTCAGTGCAGTAATCTGAAGCAGGGGGAAGGAAAAAGGAAAGACAAACAATTCAGAAGAGGCACTAATTACGTTCTGCAGTTCAAGCAGGGGAGACGCATAAGAAGGGAATTATCTCAGGTTATATTCAGAGAGTTTGGATTACAACCTTTTAATAAAAAGCCATAAGCTACTATGCAGAAAAATAAAGAAAATAAAAGCTCCATAATGAAGCCACAGTGATATTCTGGTTTGACTTGGGTGGGGAAGGGGGAAGAAATCACTCATGGGAAGTTTTGGCGTTTGTCACAAAAATGTTTTTTAAACCAAAATGAGTTTCAGCTGCAAAGCATGAACCTGGAGTTCCCCAAAGCTTGCAGATGTTTGACTCCAAGGTTTTGTTCAAGTTCATCTATATGTAAAGAGTTGAATTAACCCATTAAGATTCATTCTAGCTGTTATTTAAACCTGTTTTGAAAAGTAAAGAAAAAGAAAAAAACAAAAAAGGGAATTTGAGCATCTACGGTTTGAGACAAATGGTTGATCTCTAAGTCTAATTGAGATGCATCCACCAGGTCTGAACATTCACAACAAATTCTCCCCCACACCCCCTAAAAGTCACTTTTAATCAGATAACTTGATATGGAGTCGCTGGAGAGGAACGAGGAGAGGATGCAGCAGTAAATAACCAGAGCAGCATTTCTTTTTACCACGCACGCAACCAAGCAGATGCCATATGGACTCATGAGCCCAGGAGGTTGCAAGCAGCTGATGATGGCCAAAGCCGCTGCCATTCAGAATCTCAGGTCCACGCCAGCTGCTACAGAGGTGAGCGGGATTGCTCACTGCTGCCCTCAGTGAAAACACCGTGTACGTTGTAGTCAGAGACTAGAAATCCAGACTATCAGTCTGAAATATTTTGAATATAGCAACTGCTGCTTGTCCAGTGCTATGGAATTAAAATCTCTCTCCAGGTAACCATATAAACAGACTATGGTTTTTCCTTCAAGTAATGGAGCACAGGTCCATTTATACTCTGAGCTGCTTTGAGTCACAAAGGCCTAGAGCCAAGGATTTATCTTCCATTAGTCATATCATAGATACAGGTCAAAGCCCTGCTCCAAACATGAGGCGCACACGAGTGAAGATAGGCCTTCCACATCCTCCCACGGAATGAGTAAAAGCCTTTTCTTTATCTGGCATCCATCAATAACCAGATGCAGTTTGCCATTCTTTTCCGATCTTGCCATTTTTTCTTTCATTTTTGACCCAGTTCTGACCTTAGATATTTTCAGCACTGTCATATGCAGCAAAGCGTGTGGCCTAATCCTCCTCCTGCTGCCTACGTGCTGTGAAAGCCCCCATGGTGGCTTTTTACTTCTGCACCTGATGCCACATGTTCTACGAACACCTTCTCCTATGTGACAACAGGGGTAGGTCTCAATCCCAGGACTGAGAGCCATACTAAGAAGTCAATGAAATAGAGACAAAGTCCTGGACACTAACACAACCCTGCTCACACGCTGAAAGCCATGCAGGCGCTTGCCTTATTACCAGAGAGGACCATGCTGAAGCCATCAGCTCATACTTCTCTGACACCACCAGTCTCAGTGTAGTAGCTTTGATTTGTCACAAGCAAAGAACTGGGGAATGGCCAGATCTCAGGCTCTCGTTCCTACTTGTTCAAGGCTACAGCTAGCTAATAACCTCACCAAGGTGTGCACGGCAGCTTTTTCTGCACAGCACTGCTCTGCTTGAGGACTATTTGCTGTTTTCTCATCCCAGCCCTCAAGCCCTGCAAAAGTTACTTCCACTAGCAAGGGACATTATCTTGCCTTGACACCTGACTGATTTCTTCAGTTTCTTCATCCACTACTAGGCAGTCAGAGGTATTTAGGAACAGTACTTAATTAGCAGAATTGCATCAAGCTCATTTTTTTCATGAAGGTCTTTAAAACTCACCTCTTGGTAATAACGAGTGTGGCATACTGCCTGAAGTACTCTGGAGAATGTGTAGACACGTGGGTCATCTCCTGGAGAAAGAAAAGATGGATAGTTACCAGTAACTTGAATACCTTGAGGTATGCTCTCTACTTGTTTGTTCGTTTTCTGTTTCCCTCACCTTACTCTTAACTACCTCTGCTCAGATTGCCCGTTCAGAAGAATTCTGAAGATTTGAGACAATTCAGAAGAAGGCAAGGAATTTCTCTCCTGGCCCACATGTATACAGAATAAGGGGGGCAGAGCCTCAATCCACAACCACTATTGCTACAGAAAAAGAACAACTAAAGTGGTATGTCCTCTTGACTCACAATCACACACACAAAATAGACACAGGCCACACATCTCGAAGAACTCTGATTATAGAAAAGCAGCACCACTTGGGCCTGAGAGCATTCGGTGGACTTCTTTGTGATTTACTACACACAAGGTTGCTTAGATATTCTCAAATTTAGTAAAATATATTGATAGCTATCCTACAAAAAGGAGAAGCTATGCAAGGTTACCATATTACCACAGTCTTTCTGACTTTGTTGCTGTTAATTTCACAGATATTGCATATTTGGTAAGATAGCTAAACCCCACCAGATATTCCTAGCTTACATTGCTACGTAAGCATAGATTTTTGAAGAAAGTATATTACATCTGCAGTCACTTCAAGTCTTTTTTGCAATGGACCGGTCATTTCTAGGAGAAGAAACTAAAATGAAAAAGTAGAGTACAAAGCTGGCAACACTGCTGACTTGTGATATATATGCTTACAATTCTTGCACCTTTACATTACAGATATATTTAAGTGCTCCTGTTGAAATCCTGTGTTTTGGAAACATCAGGAAATCTTTACATTTTGACTGAAAAGAGAATCCCACTTTGTGATTTCTGAATAAGTAATGGAATTACAGGAAAACAATCCCCCATATGTCTCCTTTACCTTAACAGAGCACTGGGCTGTCATTTGCCAGACTTTCAACTTCCAACTTCTCCTATTGACATAGATTACGTTCTGCAAAGTATAATTAGGAATATTCTCCTGTGGAATCATCTTGGGGTATAGCAGCCTACTGAAAAGCACCTCGAGTTTCTAAAATATCTGAATTCCATAGCATTTTTGAACAAGAGCAACATGGTGAGACAGGCCCTTATGATTACCATTTATTAGGTATTATCTAGCCATGCTTTCCTTCTTTCCAACTGGCCTTGGCAAGACAGCACAGTTAATCCAGGCCTACAGTAAATCTTGAGAACCTCAGACATTTTCCCAGAGGAACAACACCACAATCTGGCTGAGGCACATGTAAGTTTGGGTACTTTTAGGGTCTCTGCGTTCCAAGATAAATAAAGCAGCAAACTCTTACACACACCTGCTGCACTCAAGTTCTGGCAAATTATCAGGCCTCTCTTTCCGCAGGGAGACTTGGATAAAAGCAATCATCCTTGGAGTCTAGTTCTGCAGGGAGAGGCTAAAGACCTCTTCAGCCACCCTACTCTGCTGCCAGCCTAGGAGCTGTGACCTCCAGCTCCATCCTGGAAGCCTGCATAGATCGGTTTTGCTGCCTGGCTAAGGTTTAGTCAGCGTCTTAGATGTACTGTTGATGAGTAAATGGATTTTGTTTATATCACAGCTATCTCCTTTGCTATGAGCAGTAACAATACACACTTATTGGAAAATATGGGTATACGTTTTCTCAGGAGGAAAAAAAAAAACAGCTTGCTGTTGACACCTCCTTATAATGTTGATTACTTCATTGTGCATACCACGCCCAATGATATTTGCAACATATTTTGCCAGTTGCTGATCTTCAGGTTCTTGTAGGATATAAACTCTCCTCAAAAGGTAACTGCAGCTAAAAATATGTAAATAAATGGAGTCTTCATTTTAATGCCTACTTTCAGTGCCTTGCCCCATGTTAAAAAAAAATAAGAAATTCCTGCATTAGGATGGGAGTTAGGAGGAAATACTTTGTTTCTGGGTAACGTTTAAATCTCCTGTCTGAAATTGCTAATTTTGAAACAAATGTTTCAACACTTTACTTTTGAAAGTACTGAAAGCATATTTTGACATTTGAGATTTTAATTCTCTCTTTTTTTTTTTTAGTAACAAACCCTATTTAATGAATGTTGAGAACCCTGTCTGAAACAGTAAATTTGTTTCAAAATACAATTCATTGGGGAACAGTTGCCTACATGCAAACTAGCTCAGTGCAAGCTTTTATGCAATAGCAGCCTCCCAGTGGACCATACTCATTGATTCTTCCCAGTTCATATAGTTCCCACCGCAGTTCCCATCATTGACTCAGAAGTCTTTTAGTCTTTTTGTTCTGGAAGGTTGTTTCATTTCTTTGGTGATCATGTGGTTACTTTTGATGCATTCAGCTGGCATTTTCTTCGTCTCGGTTTTCTAGACCAGACATAACCAAACAACTCACTGATGAGTAGTGTGTGATACTCTCTGTACCCTTCAGACAAGTCTCCTTGTTAGACAAGTTAAATTCTATTTTCTCTCCTTCCAATAGGTATATTTACCTCTTGTAAACTACAGCTTTTCTTTCTTTTCACCCTCGTGGACGTGTACACAAGTTGAAAGAGGCACCTACGCTTTGGGGTATCAAACCAAGAGGGGTCAGCCTTCTAATTTGAAGTTAACTCATTGCCAGTAAAATCAAACACACACAACAAAGTAGCCTTGAAAGCTAATTACACCCAAAAATGTCAATTTCTGTAAAGGGCAAGAACAGTTGTGCAGAACCATCACCAAGCTAACATAGACACTTTAGTGTACTGCTCTCTTATGAAGAAATAGATATACCATAAAATCTTCTGTATGCTTCGCTGGCAGCTTCCCTGGCAGAACAGGTAACAAACATGAGTTATGAGATTAAAATAGAGACTGGCACCATCATCTACTTTCCTTTACAGCACAGCCAAATTAAATTTTCTGCTGTTGACCCTTGCAGCCAAAATAAATGTACAGCTGGGCCAAAGTTGGCTGGTGACTCCAGTTTGCTTAGCTTTGCTGGGGTTAAGGATGCTTGGAGTATTGAAGAGGTGTTGCCTTCAGGTCTCCCGGGCAAATGCCTTTTGCAGAGGTATGCATGAGTGACACAACACACTAAGCATCAAAGTAAATAATCTGAAATAACTATAAAAGAGACTTCTGGAAGAAGGGGAACAGATCTGGACCCAAGAAGAGACTCCCTTTTCTCTTGTCCCCTTCCAGTGCCTGTGTTGTTCTCTCCCTCCAGTGACCCAAAGCTGGGTGTAGTAAAGTTAAAACTATAGTGAATACATAGTTTGATACTGTTCTTAGTGAGCTTTTGGCTTTCCTTAGATACCACCTTTTACACTAAAGGAAAGAAGCTACCTGACAGACCCTGAAGCTCATCTATAGTCTCCTGATTTCAAATTTGCAGCAGAGCTCACGTCCCCACAGCGCTGGGTCTTTTTTCTTGGGAATATATGCCTTGCCTCAGTCCATGCAGCTTTCACGAATCGTATTGCATTGCTTTCATGTGCCTCTTCTCTGAAGGCAGATGGGCACGAACCCTAAACCAAACTCAGTTTTCAAGCAAGCCATTTAAATTCACGAGAAGCAGCTTGCTTAATTGTTCTGCCTCATGCATATTCCAACCAATTCTGGAGAGCATCAAAAAGCTGGAGCCACCTGTGTTTTAGGTAGCCAAATAATAAAGACTCTCTAGTACTTTCCAGTGCTGAAGAGTGCCAAAAAGAGAATCAGACAAAGACCCAGCAGATCTCATGATGATGTGTCCCTCTGTGGTCCAGTTTAATTCCTCACTTCCACTCCAGCCCTCTAGCTAACCTGTCAGCTTAGGGTATAACGCTCTGCCATTCTGATACTGCAATCACAGGTAGAGCATTCTTCCTCCTTCTCCCCAGCAATTTTACAACAGCAACTCCTCTTCAGCTGTGAGTATGGTAAGTATATGAAAAATACTTGACACTACAGGTTCTTTAGGGCGGGTGATTAGAAATAGAAGCGGTGCTATTGGGATGCCCTGAGAATCACTGCCTTAGCTTCTTTGAAAAGGCAGTGCTCTCTTTAGGTTGCAATTACAAGGTAGTCAAAACACATAATGGGCAACAGTACTGCACACAGCTGTAACTCATTTAGAGAACACTCTTCCTTTCCCTGGAGCTAATGTTATGGAGAAGCTGTTCCATCGCTCCTTTGGATTGGTTTATTGTAATGCACTTTTCTATTTTGATCAAGTTTATTGCCACAGAGGTAAATTATTGTCTGAGTTATTTTACATGCCTAGTTTATACAGCACATGTTGAACCATGTCTCTGTTAGTGCTCCAGCATGCAGAAGCTTAGCTACAGCCCCGAGTGTTACATTAGTTGTCACTATGAGTTCTTTTGATCAAAAAGAGCTCATCTTGTCTTACGCACGTACGCTTATCTTGAATAGCAGTGTCGTTGAAATTAGATAAATAAGGGTAACACGCGTTGCGCTTCCTCCCTCTTTTCTTTGCTTGGTGCTTTATTTTCAAGGGGTGCAGTTATTCCTTCGTGTGGTCCCGGGCAGAGACTGAAACGTGTCACCATTCCACCTGGTCCTCCTGATGACAGAAATCAAACTCCCTAAACTGAACAAGCCCAGCAGAGAAGCAGAGCTCCCAAACAGCTGCTTTTGTGAGAAAGCACGGGGTACAGTGGGGCACATTTGGCTTTGAACAGGTCAGTTAGTAACAATGGAATCAAGTCTAGTGGTTGTCTTCTTTCCTTCTTGCTATGATGCCTAGCTATCTTCCCTGCCCTGGCAGTGCGTGTGGTAGAGCCAGGATGCCGCTCCCTGAGCGCTGTTATGTTTGCCACTGATGGTAGGGAGGCCAATGACACGACCAGATTTTCTACTAGTTCTGAACACAAAAAATGAGCATCCAGCACAGGAGCCAAAGGATTTTTAGCCCTATAAAAGGAGCAACATTACAAACCTCTTCATAAGGTCTGTATACAATTGATGACTATTCACACCAGGTTCAAGCTGGTTATAGACTAAAGCCAGTGATCATGCATGCAGGAGCTCTTCCAGTGAACTACATGCATTTCCCTTTTGCAGCCGGCAAACCTCTCCTGAATAATTGCATTCACATTATTGCAGTAGCTATTACCTAGTTATTACAGTCACTGAGTTTAATAGTCATCTGCAAGGGCAGACAAGCCACTAAGTACCTCACAGCAATCCTTTGAAGGTTGTCAATGGACAAGGCAGAGCCTGGCTTAAGGTCCCACTGAGCTGGTTTCAAGGAGCAGGGCAAAAATCCAAGAAGGCACAAACCCAAAGAACTTTATTACTTCATTGAGGACATCAAGCTCTTGGCCAAGCACAGGGACTGCGTTCATGCTATGTGTTACACTAACATAGACACAAGCCCTTGCTCCTGTTTCTCTTGATCAGAAACACTACAGCACAAAGACATCAGTAAGAGGGATGAAGGGGGAAAGGATGAAGGGGAAAGGACGTGCCCCGACACAAAATACAAGAGCAGATGTTGGAGAGGGAGCTTGATAAAGGTATTATTCAGCAGCACAGGATTCCAGCTTAGAGGACCTGGACTCAATTTGTTGGTCCTCTTTTCAGTCCCTTTGTGATCTTGGACTACCAGACATTCTGCCTCCCCTTTGACAAAGGCATCAGGCAGCGTTTCTCTGCCTCACTGCACGGTTGTAAAGATGTGCTCAGGCACAACACTACGCAAGATCACACGGACAAACTGCCAGTTTGTGGGGGTCAGACACCAGTAGAGCGGTGGACCTGAGTGTCACAGAGCACCATCAAGCTGCAGCTCCAATACTCCAGTCTCCAAGGTACTTATTAAACTGAAGATACAAATACCCCCTCCTCTTGTAGGTCAGATGTGCTGATCGCTTACAAAGGATTCAACCAGCAGATCTTTAAAACTAGAGCACAAAACTGTCACCCACTAAAAATCAACAGATGAAATTTTAAGCCCCTTTTTTTTAGTTACCCAGAAAACCCAAGTAATTTACTGGCAATCACAACATAGCTTATGGTAAATGAATGCCTCTTAACAATCGATGTCTCTTTAGGTTTTCCACTGGAACTTGGTATATTGGTGGAACAATAATTATGGAAATAGCCAGATACAGGGTAATCACAAAAGGCCACCGTGACATATGAGATTTAAGCAAGTATCAGTAGTTGTGCCTCACTCCTAGATTACATGTGCGCTTGCTGACTTCAGTAGCCATAGTGTCACCGAGTATAACAACAGCAGGACTGAATTATCATCGGACAATCATTTGCTGGGTAGCTGGGAAACAGTTCCCTGAGGGTCATGGTTACAGAAAGCCCAGCTTTCTGTGGAGTCCTTGCTCTTTGCCCGGAACGTGGCACAACAGGAGTAGTAAGAAAGCACACAATCTTATTGTGCTGCCAGAGATCACTGGTGGAGACCAAACGCACTGCACTCATCAAGAGATGAAAACAACTTGCCAGGTAGAATCAATGGAGTATCTTTGTCTAGGCAACATTTTTAATGCATATTAAAATGGATACACGTCACTCAGATCTGAAATTAAAAAGGAACACAGAAATCCAGTCTATCATTATATTGGTTTATTACTTCTGAGAACATACTCTCATTCTTAAGAAAAGTCTTCAGCATGCATAAATATAACGTAACACTCTCAAGAGGAAGATCCTGTCTTCCTAGAAACTGGTTGAAGTACTTAAGGATGCAGAAAAGGAGTAACTTCACCAAAAAAGAAAAATCCTTTTCCGCAATTGTCTATGTATTAGCCTGCAGTAAAGAAACTGGCATTGGATATTTGGAGCAGTTCATTCTGGTGAGGCAGAAAGAATTAACTCATGCCGAGTGTGCAGTCACATGTCAGTCACCTTCAGAAGTACGTGATGGTCAACCCCTTCGGTAAGGTCTTATGTACAGTGAGGAAGACATCAGGACTGCGAATGTTAGGTGTGTAGATCAAACAATATGGCCATTATAGTACCTGAGGAAGTCTTGAAAACAGGCCTGTGCTCAGATAATTTTTTTTTTCAACCACAGTTGGTCACTGGCTGGCTCACTTCACCTGCATGCTATCTGGGCTCGCAAATTAAATGTTGTGGTCCTTGGCAATATGACTCAGTGGAGAATCAATTCACTAAAGGGGAGAATCTCATTTCTAGTGCCTTAGAAATACCCAAATTTCAATGCTGGGGACGTCAGCACTGCAGGATATGCACACAGGCAGCGACAGACAGGACACTATCGAGTACTTCAATTGAGCAACCATAGCCAGCTCTCAGAAGAGAAACAGCAAGGCAGTTTGCAGCCAAGGGGCTGACTTATTGAGGGTACAAAAGCCGTATGCCCTCTGTTTCACAAGCACAGCTCTCCTCTGCCCTTCTCCTTGCGCCCATCTGCAGCTTGTACGCCCTTGGCCAAGCAGCGGGGCTGCTGGGGGGCATGGAGCCGGCTCCCCCCTCCCCCTCACAGCTTCAGCCCGGAGATGCCAACACAGAAATTCCTAAATGGCTCAGGCTACCTACAGACCTTAAAGACTGCTTTTATATACAAAGCTGTATGTTGGAAACTGGTTAGCCGGCTTTAACTATGAATCAGTTATATGTTGCTGTGTTTCCTCCAGAGCATTCACCTTCGGGGCAAGAATGCTGTACGGGTGTTTTGGCTTTCAATCCACGTGTTTGATAAGAGACGGCGTATGAAAGTAGGTTTCCCTTGTGATAATATCACCTTTTCACCCCTTCCCCAGGGCAGCTAAGCTCATGGTGAGAGCTAATGCTCACCCGGCAAGCGCATCAGCACGTTGCAACGCAAGAGAAAACATAAATTTAGGTTTCTCAATTCATGAACACAGAAGCTCTCATCTGCACACACCAAAGGAAGACCAGAATAATTTTCTCCCAGCCTGCACCACGCAGGATTTGTTATCTCCTGAGAAATATTGGGGCCCAGGCAATTCAACCATAGCTAATTTCCAGAGCCGCAGGTGCAGCACCAGCCAGTCAGTACAACTAAAACAGGGCAGTAGACGACTGTAAAATACGTACATTTAATGTCGTTAAGCTCTTCCAAATAGCATTGTGCTGTTTAAGTAACTTCTGTCTAAGCCCTTTGCTGCTACTTCCCATGAAACATTAAACGAACCCTTTATTAAAGAAGAAAAAAAATTTTGTCTAAATTACCTTTTTTTTTTTTGTCAAGGTGCCTCAGTTCGTTGTGTTTGACCTTCTCTAGCTACTCGAGAAATCCTTGTATTTTAACTTTCATAGTCTGACCTTTCTTATTGTCAGTTGCTTGCTTGTTAACACTGACTGCACCACCCAAAGGCCTCTCAGGAAAAATAAATATCAAATTAAACTTTGAGGGACTTACAGAGAAGACATGCTTCGGCTCACATTGTATGAATCTCTGTTGTACCCTCAAAGGGGGCAACACATTAGTTGTCTCACCTCTCCTCAGTTTTTCCTGCACCAAAATCCATAGGTAGAAACCATTTATCATTGGCTACATCTGTCATGTTGTTTCTTCATCTCAAAGCAGTACTGACACGAAATAAACTTGACGTGTCCTGTCACGAAATAATCTGATATTTATCCTGTGCAAGAGGGAAGGAACGATGGGAAAGGCTGCTATCGATCCTTGGGCTTCACAGCGACAGCACGATCTCCTGCCTGGGCCAGAACACTTGGGGTTTATTTATTTATTTTTCTCTCTGTCTATCTATTTATTTGTTCATGTAGGATGAATTCTTTTTATCCTATCTAATCTGTGACTGCACAGAAGTCTTACACTGATACACACAACACAAAATGAACAAAGTATTTGAAGAGCAAAAATTGAGCGTGAATGGATGCAAGAAGACACAAACCAAGGGACATCCCTTGGATCCTTTCTAACAGTTCAGAGAAAAAAATACTTTCACACCCTTTTAGAGTTCAAGTGCTATCTCTACTATACACTATGCAAGTCTATGGCCTGGAGGGTAATTCGGGCTTATGTAGCCTGCTAAAATCTTGCAGTGGGTGTCACCCCTACATTTAAACTACATAAACACTCAAATGTTCTTACTTGTTAAGTAAGGGCTGAATCTGCTGCGCTTGTTCACCTAATGCCCGGCCTCTGTCGGTAGCAAGAAACGAATCGTTGGTGGCTTTAGTGCAGACGCACGCAGAGGCTGTGCTTTGGTTTTTGAGAGCAACAGTTGGGAAAAGACAGTGTCCATTACCCAGGCAAATACAGCTATTTCAATGTAATGCATATAGAATATATACAGTAATTTACAACACTGTGGGGACTTCGGATTTCATAACATGAAAAGAGGAAAGAAGGTGTTTGCTGGTTAGGAGCAGCATTTGCACCATTTGAATTTCTGACGCTCTTGCAGGTACAACTCAATTTTTTAGTGTAACTACATGCAAGGCTATACAAGGTAACACTGGTAGAATTTCTTCCTAAAATATTGTATTAGCCTACTGAGAAGAGTTTGAGAGCAAAGAGATAGGGAGGAAATAATTTTCCAGCAAATTAAAGTGTAAGTAATAGGAAATATTGATCTGAAATCATAAGCCCATGAGAATCTTATCTAAAAAAAGCTTCCTGAATCGGACAGCATATCCTTTCACATAAAGCAGTACAATCTTCTGTACGATACCTGGTCTCATCAGCTCCGGTCTGGTTTGTTATTAATTACTTCTTACAGATGCAGCAGTAGCTGGGAAAGCTAAATAGGGTGGTATATCTGGTAGATTTTTCCTTCATATTAATCCCTTTTATGTCTGAATTAAAGCCAGAGGCTATGGAAGTTAATTCTATGCTGGCCATGCTAGAACTATAATAACCTGTGAAAACTGCAACCTTGACAAAGAGAATTAATCACTGCTTGCATGTACGGGCTTGTGAAACCGAGCAAACGTTTGCATCAGTAGGAAATGCATTTTTCTTATGCTGATTGAAGGATGTGAATCTACGTGCTCACTCGTCGTCTTGGCACCATGAAATAAGGATTAAAAAAATAAACCTTTTTACCACCTTTCCAGAAGAAATTGGACTTGCCAAGCCATTTGAAATATAAAGTTGAAAGATTTACTTGTGGGGGATTAAATGAAGCAAGGGAATTTCATAAACCCAGGCTATTACTGAGCCTGCGAAAGCGAAGACAGAGAAAGCGAAGGCTGACAGCAAGGCTGGCAGTGTAGTTACCCCCAGCATGGAGCTACGTTCCTGCCCCAGTCAGTGCTGTTAAATTCAACACAGAGACAGTACAGAGTTAGAAAAGATTGCTGGTGGTCCAGGAAGCTCACAGTATGTCCTGGGAGCTGGTTACTGAACACCTCTGAAGCCAGGTCAGGATTGTCATCTTTCTGGCATACAGGACCCTCCGTACAACCCCTGATCCAGAGCACAAAGCCCATCTTGGTAGGCATCCATCTGAGCAACAAAACAGTCACTCAGCGTTACCTGTAAGATCCTAGTGGTGAGAGTACCCAACAGGGGACACGGATTCTGCGCCTTCTGCTCCAGGTTCAAACCACTCTCCTGTTTCCTAGGCACGTGCGTTCATTCACCTACCCACTGAACAATCCCCGTTTAGGCTGTGGGATGAAACCAGGCTGTTGTGTAGCTGGCAGAAGCTGCGGGGCAAAGGAGGCTGAGCAAAGAGGGAGACTGATGCTAGCCTGGCAGTGACAGCACTGGGGAGTCTGATCCGAGATGCGATTCCTCGTACAAGTGGATGTGTTTAACTTGTTTTATCCTGTACAGTCAAATGTCGAAGAACACGCAGCAGGCGCCACACTGCTTTGCACCTATGGTCTTTGCTTATTTCCCTCTCCTTCCATCCTTTGCAGTACGCTGGCCCAACGCAACCTGGAGGTTAGGGCACTTTTTCCCGATGCATGGGATGCAGGACAAAATCCCTTTGCCCTGAGATAGGAAGTGATGCATATAGCCCCATTCTTAGGTAAATGCTTAAACTATTAGACAATTATACAAGACAAAGGAAATGGAGCTCCCAGCTCCTTTTGTAGGGAAGCAGCCCTGGTTGCTGGGCTTTGTTCTCAACTACTTTCTGCCTGCAAACACATTAGACCAGACCCCTCTGTGCCTCATTTCTGAGCTGCTGTTGTGCTATGTAAGGTGCTAAGCAGGTAGACCGTAAGTTCTTCAGAGTGAGGGTTGCCTCTTGATCTGTATTGGGGCTGCATTCAAACAGAGATATTTAAATACCCTTGAGGATCCGGATCTAAGCGCCTGTTCAATATCACAGAAGAATTCGCTGGTTGAGAAAAGAACCTAGCAGAGAAACTTCCAGGCTTTAGTCAATTATTAAGCTGTAAGATCACCTACTCCTAAGAGTACTGGTCTCACACTACAGCCAGGTTCATATCCTCAGTCATTTACTTTGGATTAAAGAACCCTGATTTAAGATGAGACCCACTTTCAGTTCTCTGTACATCTATTGAGGATTGCTTATTTTCACTATGTCTATTCATTATTTTGACTTGTTTTCCTTTAGTAACACAGTAGGTTAAATAATTTCTATAACCTTGACCTTTACCCCTACTTTTTTCAATTCAATTCTGCCAAACATTGCCTATACTCAAAAAGCAAGCAAGCACATGCTGGTTTGTTGTTTGGTTTGTTGTTTTGTTTTTTTTATTTTAAATTAGAAAACCAAGAACAATATTCAGTCTCTACAATAAATTGTGTTTCTACGACAGCACTTCAAAGGTCTCCTTTCTAGTTGCTACAGACACTGTAAAAACTATTTTGGTTAACCCTGCAGCCAGAGAGCGTTCCTAGATATTTAGAACAGATACAGAAAATGTGATAGCTCACATCCTCAGTGACAGGCCAGTAAACTGCCACGATGTACGCCATGATCCATGAGTTGAGGCCCTACTTATTTTCAGGAAAGTTACCTTGACCGAGCAGCTCTTAAATAACAAAACTTCTCTGAGCACTTTCAGGTCTTCTGCTGCTTCTGGGGTTTACTGACAGCTTTCCCAACCTGTGACAGTGCATTAGACTGCACAGGAATTTGCCCCGAAGTCATGAGAGCATGTGCCGTTCTGCAACACAACAATCATCACAGTCAGGTCTCAGTGCCATGAGCAACACAGGGAGGAGGACTGCAGTTCCTCTCGGATTAAACTGGCAAACCTCTGTCTTTAGGCTCAGGCTCAAGGTAACTAAAGCAGCTCAGACCTCAGCAACTTCGATTCNTTTTTTTTTTTTTTTTTTTGTTACACCTGTGGTTTCCACAAAGCCAGCCTGTAAGTACACATCACATCAGCCACAAGGGAGAAAGTTCAGCGGAGGGGGTTTACTCATCCTCCAAGGGCAGTCTCTCCTTTCCACAGCCCCTGGGACAGCTTCATTTCTGAACAAGTGACTGAAGCGTGAGTCACAGGCGAAGCGCTGCCAGCTTGTGAGTGGCCGCCAGACAACTGGGATGAGTAACGGTGTGGACGACGACATTAAAGGAAAGATGGAGAGGGGCTGAAATGAAGGGACCTGCCTCCCAGACCAAACGAACTGGGCAATTACATGAGGCAACAAAAATTCCCAAGACCTTTGCCAGCCTTTTCAATAGATGAGCATATAACTTCCTTTGCGACTCAGAGCAAGTGATAGAAATCACAGGAGAACTGCAAAGCAGGAGAGGGTCTCCTGATGTAGCCTCCTGGCACAAAGTGGCCAACGCCATGTCGCTCAGAGAAAGACACAACAAAATCTCTTTTTGTATTCTTACGGGAACACCCCTATTTAATAAACAAAACCAAACCACCAACAAAGCTAGATCCTTCTTAATCACCAGGTGTTGGCTGTTCTCAGTATCCATATAAACACCCAGTCCTGTTTTGATTCCTGCTATGGTCTTTGCTTTGCTTTAGGCTCAGGACTTCCACCGCTTAGCTGAGCTCCACGTTGCACTTCACCTGTAACATGCTCGTGCCCTACCAGGGAGATTTTATATGGGACGGGCATGTTGTGGCCATGCTGAGGCAACACTGAGCCTCTACGTATGCTGAATGGTAATACTTGCACTCAGGCACCGCACCAGGTGTCACACCTGCCAAAATGCAGGGATGATGCTGCATGACCACATCTCTTACTGTAACTACACGTTCAGTTTTGCTGAGTGTTGAAAAGCTTCATTATATTCTCTAGGGTCTGTTTACACTGTATCTGTAACTTAAGAACCAGTCTCAGAATATGCCTCGTAAAAACAAGCCCCTTGACGTGACAAGTCAATCAAACAACAAAAGTCATCTGATGGATTACTAAGGAGAGCTCTTAAGGATCACAAAGCACTTCTCAAATACCCAGCATTTATTTGGAGAGGGTGACTTTCTGGAACTACACTTTTTTACCTTTCCCACAATGGAGACACTGCTTTTCTAATTAAATAATTTATACATTTGGAAGTCTTTCCTAATACTCTTTGTAGGCTGATCTAGTAGAAGAGGATGGGTCAGCAGTTACCACGCTGCCTGGGACTCAAGACTCACAGGGTGCCCACTTTGCGATGGATTTACTCTGGTTTTAAACAAATCACTGAATCTCTCTATTTTCCTTCAATGCACCTTGACGATAAAGTGTCTGGTTGACAGGGTTGTTACAAAGACATATTCTTTGGATGAGTGTGGCACCTGTAGTCACGTAAACCTGTAAGATACATTGAGGGTAGAGAAGGAAAGAGAACTGCTAACCAGTATTGCAGAGAAACCCTTCAGCCTTTCACACGCTGGTGAGGTGCATTTCTCACTGGATACTTGGAAGAAGCTGCAAGAAAAAAAACCCATCCTAATCCAGCTGAAATCCACAATGTGGCTGAGCTTGCTGGGATTAGGATTTGCTTTTCTGTATTTAAAGTAAGAGCAGCAGTCTGAAGTAAATTTTGAAATCTTGTCCTGGGGACAGGGCTGTCAACTGGCAGGTGTAGGATAAATCTGTCCAGCCCCAAATGATCTTACACCACCACATAACATTACAAAACTTACTTGCCTTTCTACTCCAGAGCACAGAGTTATACAAGAACCCTTCCCCCACTGCCAAGGCATTATTGCACAGCCCTGTGTGCAGTTATTAACTGGGATCACCTTTCTGTTACATGTCCAGGCTTTTCCTTTCTGATGTGGACTGGTTTGACTCCCACAAACGAGCCTGCAAGCAAATGAGTACGCTCTCTGCATTTTGTGCAGAGGTAAGGAAACCAGCCTGCCCCGTTCAAATGGTTGGACGCTGCCTGGGGAGAGTGTGGGAACTGGGCAAAGGGGACTCTTCTCGCCCTTTACAACCTTGGTGCTGGGTAAGAAACTGAACTCCTGGAAGAAATGTACCAGTAAAAACCACGCAGGCCTGAGCTTGGTTAGAGTCTAGTCTATTTTTTTTTTTAATCACCTCAATTGTCTTCTAATCCAAAGAGCATGGATTTATTTATTTACTCTTTCTTCCTTGCGTTCTAAATAAACAGAGCCTTATGGCATTTGGGAGAAATCTAGAGCTTGAGTAACAACCACAGAGAATTAACTTTCAAAAACGTTAGAGCACAGTGTGGAAGTGCGCTCCAGGACACTAACCAGGTCTGCTAGTTAATTGGGTTGTTATATAAGGAGTATGGGGTCCAGCCTTCTCAGTTTTCCAATTCTTTTGGAATGTATGTATTTATTTATATGCACCCATTTATATGTACTTGTGTCATCTTTACCCTTGCATTATCTAGTTATATGTACTCTCCCCTACCCTAAATATCCCGCCTACATACCCTCATGATAACCCTTCAGATACTTCATAGCCCCAAGGCCTTCCTCAGATAAGTGAGCTATACCACCAAACCGAGGAGCTGAGCAATGCTTTGCTAGATGTAGCGGCACGAACTGCTTAGGTCTGCACTTGCAGAGCTAATTCTTTTCCCAGGTCCTGTTATTAAAAAGTGGAGTGAAAAGCATGGAGTGAGTGCAGTAATTTCCTTCCTACAGAAAGGTCAAAGCTGCAAAAACATCGGATACAGTGAGGTGCAAAGGTTATTGTTACGAATGCAGCTTGCTAATTAAAGATGTGGGGCTTCTAATCACATCTACTGGAACAACTCTGTTGATGCTGGGAGGAGGCGGCTTCATAAGACAAATCTCTCTAGAAAGGGGCAAGCAGTCCTAGGGAAAAAAAAACCAACCACAAACAGAAAAGGGAAGCCCTACTATACAGAAGATGGAAGTAGAGTAGAAAGCATGTATGTGTTCAGCGTCAGAAGTGAGACACCTCTACCTGGTGTCTGTACCAATCTTTTTGAAACATGTCACGAGGAGGTCAGCCTTTTGGATATGAGAATATTGCCAATTTTTGCAGGTTTATTGTTTTCAGGGGTGCATGGACTATCGATATTTCTCTTAAAGCCTCAGCTCCTGGAGGCAAGTAATTATGTGAAAAGTTCAGCCCTCATTTGAAATGACAGAGAAGAGTTTGTAGTCTCATAGCTACACAGAGAAAAAATGGGAGGGGGAAAAAAAGAATGCCTAAGGTTCAAAAATCAGTAGGGCAAAAAGGTCCAATCCCAAATGTAAGCCTGACTCCTCAGGTTTGTTTTTTTGTTTTTTTTTTTTTTTTTTGTTTTTTTTTTTTTTTTTTTTTTTTTTTTTTTTTTTTTACCTCTGGGAGAGATAAGCACTGATGACATAAAATTCAAGTAATGCCAGCTACAGTCAAGAACTGTACGATACTTTTGTCAAGACAAAGGTATTAACGCAGCTGCCCTGGCACATTTTCCAGCTTTCGTCTTCGCAGTCTTCAGCATTTAAATGCTTTCCATTAGAAACTGGCTTTGTCTTCCTTCTGCCAACAGAGACTGGAAGCTGACTTGGCAGGGCGCAGCACCCACCATGCTCTCTTTCTTTTGGCTATAGGTGAAGAGACCTCTTTACACGCGGAGCCAACTTCTCCATTCACTTGATTCTCTGCGGGTTTAAGTTACCCTGTGTTCTCCCCAGTGAAAGAGCAGATATTGGCACAGGGCTATGAAATACTCTGCAACTCTTCAACATGTTAAAGAGGAGGTGTAATTATTCAGCTCTGAGCTAGAGGAGACTGTCTGAGAACTTGGAAGCAAACCTAAAACTTGTAAGCAAGATCAAACTAGTCACCTGAGGGAGGGTGGAGGGGGACAATAAAGATGTATTTCACAGGGCAGAAAGGCAACAGCAGTCTTGTTAGCGCATGCTAGTAAGTGCACCCTTTTCTCTCATTTTCCATCTGAAAATTAAGGTTATTATGAGGCACATAATTCTTTTGTCATATTTTACCAAAACATCTGGAGCCAGACTCTACCAAATTGATACTCAGCATCTCACAGCTTGTGCCTGTAGGTATCCTATTAAAATTGGTCCTGCGTTTATTGGTTTACGCTTGCTGTGGTGTGAATGGCATGTTCGCGCATATCTGACTAACAACTGATAAACAACATGAACAGAGTGAGCCTTTGTGGATAAAGATGATTTGTTATTTATCAGGTACATTTATCTCCTGCGTTTGCTAGAGCTCAGTCATTCTCCCCCGGGGCTCAGAAACAGCGGTTGGGTGCCCCAGGGGCTGGACCGGTCCTTCGCTGAAGCCTCTCTCTGGCACACGGCTTTCTCCGCCTGCCCCATGGGTTTCAGCGATACCTCAAAAGTCCCAAACAGGATCAGCATCAGCTTGCACCTCAGACAAATTAAAAGGCATTCCCCAGCTTGAATAACCAAGGAACACGTGAACGCCTTCCTCTTCCTCTGCTGTCATTTACCTGCCTTCCAGCTCTCTGCCCTCCCCTCGAGCTCCCGGGAGGGGAGCGGTGGGCTTTTCTGTGTCCACCCATTGTGGCTGCATTTGTGCGCCTCCTCCCCTGTGTGTCTGCTCCTCAACTGCTTCTCCCCTGGAGAAAGACAGCCACACCACTAGAAAAACACAGGCTCTATGTGACTGACAACCAGTCTAGTCTCCTTGACGTGACCCACAGGGCAGCAGGCACGTTCCCAGCAGGACAGTGTGGGACAACGAAAGAGGGATTTGTAAAAATCCCCCCCCCCCCTTTAAGCTTTATCTTTATCATCCAAAAGGAATATTTCATTTCCCCCTAGACAGATGCTTGCCTGTGCCTGCCATGGTGCCTCACAGAACCTGCAGCAGAAATGCCGCATCCCTTGATGCAACGTAATCGGCACCAAGACCACAGCTTCTGGGAAAGGCCATGGCCATCCAGGTAGATGCTGACTAAATTTGAGTAAAAGCATTTAAAAAACCAACCAAACAAACGGAGCGTATACTTTGAATTGGAATATAAATAAATGTTGGAAAGGAGAATTTCCTGTTGTTTAACCTGCTGTTACTACTACATGGCAGCCTGGCTACGCGTTCTAAAGTAGCCACATGGGTGAGTCAGATGGGGGTGGGGGAACGGAAAAGAAAAAAAAAAAAGGTAAAGGAAAACACAGATCACGTTGTTCAAGTTTTACCTCAGGCAAAACTTTATGGGAATCTGACCTGTTTCATCCCCTAGCGTTTATCCCATGCTTCCTACCAAATGGGAAGCAGACCTAATTCTTTTGCAACAAGGCTCTGATCTAGGATGAATTATACTTCAGCTCTGTCACCGGCCTTGTCTACTACACTGGGTGGCATATTATTCAACCGCTCTGTGCTTCAGTTTCATTGTCTGCCCAACGACGACAGTTTTGCCAACCTCCTTTGACCAAGCTCCCCACGGTATCTTTAGGAGAAGGCTCACTTCAACATGTAGCAAAGCCTTCTCCCCCCATTTGCAAGCGGCATGCCGAGGGTTACGCATGCCGGTTGGGTGGCATCGTTACAAAAGGGCACCGCAGACCTCTGATGTTAACCTATTTTAGACCTGCCAGTATAGGGAAAACAGGCCATTGAGTGCGGTACAATGAGCGTATCTGAAACAACTGTGAGATCTCCCATTCCAGCAGCAGAGATCTGCTCTTTCTTCTGCACCCGGGAGCAGGAATGTCTCCTACGGTTACACTGACAGAGACCAAATTAAATAGTAGCCCTCACTGTTCTCCATAATTAATATTCTTTCCTCACACTGCCTCTGCCTCCTTTGATGACTTAAACACCAGCTGTAACGAGCCCATTCTCTATGCTTAAGTTTCTTTCCCAGTCATAGCTTCCAAAAAACCAAAACCTTTAGTTTGTTCCATGACTTTCAACCATATTATCCCCCTTCCACAAAGTATGAACAAATCAGTCAGCAACCATGACCTGCTCCCTTTCGGACAGAAATCCTGAGTCTTGACACAGTTACAACACACTCGAATGGCCCTTTTTACTCACTCATTAGATTCAAACAACATTTAGATGTAGCACATAGCGGAGCAGATCACCAAAGGCTTTAGCAGCATTTTCAGTTACCGTCCACCACAACGAAAGGACAGTCAACAACGTGCAAACAAGTTAGGGGGGAAAAACGTTAACCTTTTATCCCCACCAGAAATGCTTCTTCCAGCAGGATGTTTTGGAATGAAGCCACTGTTGTGTCCCTATCACCAATGCAGCATTATTAGAAAAATAAAATAAAAATCCCACCCACTGGATGAACTCCCTTAACGGGAAACCTCTGTCCATCTGGACGGAGCTGCCTCCCAGCACAAGCGGCTTTTGTTTCGTGGGGGCTGCCAGGTATTGTAAAGCTGAAATTCCTGTTTGGACTTATTTGGAGCACAAGTCCCAGGACAGCGGGGGAAAAAATTTGCAAAAATAAATACTCTGAGGGGAAAGCATCAGCTGCCTCATCATTATAGTATAACCATGCACTTATTTTATTACTATTTATTAATAAACAAACCATAATAAATAATTACTGTTCAATTGTTTTTCTTCAGTTAAAAAAAAAGCTACTCCGTTACTCAAGGCAAGATACTTACTATCATTGCTAAGTCTTCTTCTGTTGTAAGATCCTGTTAGCTTTTCCACAGCTCTTATTTGTTCTTACACCTTTTGAAAGCTGTGTCATGAATACTGATTGAAAAAAAAAAATAAAAATCTTATAATAACTATAAAGTGAAAGAAGAAACCAAGCAGGAAATATGCACATAAAAGGGTGTTTTGATAAGTAATGGTGATTTGCCGAAGAGTAAGTGAGGGTGGATAACAGCAATGTGTTACTCCGATGCTCAGTCAAAAAGGTCCGAGCATTTTGGCACAGGAAAAAGTATGCTTCCTAGGAGATGTACAGGAAAGGGGGCAAGCACAAAGAAATTCATCTCACTTGCCTTTCCAGATTGGCTTCCTGCCTTACCAGAAATCTGCTGCTTTTTTTTTTTTTATCCCTGTTTTCATTAATTTTATCTGCCCTCTTACTGTCCGGCACCCATGTTTCCCTTCATGCTTTCATGCCTGGTGAGTCTCTCTGTAAAGGTGCGGATTAACTGCTCAAAGGGAACAGGAGATTCAGGACACATTTCTCTGCTATGGAAGATACTTGTATTTTTTAAAAAATTAATTGTTCAAGGACATAATTTTATTTTTTTTCCTCCTTAAGTAAACAAGGGGTAGCCCCTTGTCAGGTGTTTCACAGATAGGTACCTATGTCCAAGTGTCACAGAAACAAGAAAAACCTCAACCACTGGTGCACCCGGACATGAAGAAGGATATGCTGGCACGCTCTGCAGCGGGGAAGAAATCTGTTCTGTTTACACGGACACCTCGTCTGGTTTTCCCAGGCAAAGAACTTTTCCTCACTCACGAATACTTAAAGTATTTCTCTCCCTTTTCCTATAAGCCAGGGTAGATCCAATGTACACAGCTGTCACGAAAAGAAGGGTGATTGTGCTTTTCATTAACAAGCCAATAGGGGAAAAAAAGAAGTAATTGGACTTCTTCCGCCCCCCGCCCCTCTCAAAACATGCAACTCCTCTCATGTGCTGCTCAAATCT
This sequence comes from Ibidorhyncha struthersii, assembly GCA_013398815.1. NCBI lineage: Eukaryota > Metazoa > Chordata > Aves > Charadriiformes > Charadriidae > Ibidorhyncha > Ibidorhyncha struthersii. Next base: position 340,778 of record VZSZ01006438.1, on the reverse strand, counting down.
GATGGCTTAATGGCTTATCTTGTCATATATCATTTAGCAACTACAGATACCCGTACATACACAAAGATTGTGGCAGATACTGTCTGTACATTTATTACACAGATTATCACATCCTGATGAAGCTGCCTTTAATACTCCAAATTTGCTAAGGCTGCCATTAAAAATTAACAAAACCCTTAACATTTAGGAGAAACAAACAGGTCAACAAGGGTGTTACCTAACATTTTTCAGAGCTGGAATTTCTTCTCCCTAAATTATCCTTGTACATCAAGAAAAGGTTTATCCCAGATGAGTACAGAGGTATATCGCTCAGTGTCTTGCAAACCACTCTCAGAGCTACTTGTGCAACTCAAGGGGCAAGATGGCTTTCAAATTCCTAGGAAACCAGGCTGTTCCCAAGCAGTGTTTTAGAATGTCTTTCCAATGGTATTCTTTTAACAAAAGATGTATGTCTCAAACCAAAATAGCTCTCTGGAATAGTTTAATGGAGACAAATCACAGTCCATTTCTACCTCAGTGAAGGCAGACACCTCCAGCTGTACATCTTCAGCGGGGGACTTCTCCAAAGCTGTGCTACAGCAAAAATGGACTGGGATTTAATCTCTGCTGACACTGTGTATTGAGGTGGCCATTTTCAGCTTGTTATTCTGATATCAAAGTGGTCTTGTAGCACATATATGACTGAGAAAGCCACCTCAGATCCTGCCAGCGTGGTGCTCCTCACAAGAGTTTCAGTCCTGTAAGATAACAAAAAATAAAGCTTGAGCTGAGCCCGCATCCTTCACTTTGATGATAAATAGAAAATGATGTGCAGCAAACCACACGGCTGCTGCCCTGCCAGAGAAATCCACACTCAGCAATGAGCTGGGCTTGAGGAAACTCTGTGCATCTAGATGAACACAAAACCACAGGAATGGCGGAGAAAGCAGGGAGGGATGTTACCCAGAAATGTAATGCTATTAGAAGGATGCGACGCAATACATGCCAGTTGCCCTGGTAGGATCCGGTCATCAGAGATTTAAAATCACTGTTCTGTACATAAGAACAGAGCTATTCCTGGGATTAAGACCTTCGAATACGCACTGCTGCTCACTTTTTCTTCCTTCAGGGTTCAGGTAATAGTCTCATCCTGGCAGGTGTCTACAGTTTAACAAGTCTAAATTAATTTTTATTTGTTTGGTAAATGACCCTTAATAAAAGGGCTATAAACAAGATGAATGAGTAAGGCTGGGGAAACTGCAAATCACATGCAACGCACTGTCAAACAAATGCACCATAACACATTTCTCAAAGCAAAGCAAGCCTAGAACAGCCAGGGTGTCTTGTACTGGACCAAAAAGTGCTAAAATACCTTAATTTGCAAGCTGCTCACTTACCCAACGTGAGCACAGTAACAAGTCATTGTTATCAGAGGGTGCAAAGGCACACAGGCTGGCTTGTGTGAGCATTTCAAAAAGAAAGAAAATTTGCAGACTTTCCAGCCTCCGGGCAGAGTAAGGATGCGCCTTCCCAGCACCCACCGACAGGCAGCTAACGCGGAGCTGAGTTTTGTTAGCTATGGTTGGGTTTGACTGCTCACACGCTCTCATTCAAGCCGGTGTTTTGAATATCACGCTTCCCCTTCAGCCCCCTGCTCATTTTTGGGATATGCTTATTGCAACAGTAGGTGTTTTGCTGCTGGTGTAATTACAGGTGCTGTGAGAAGGGCAGCAATCCTCTCGGAGGCAAGGGGATGAGCACTTAAGACTGCTCGAAGATCATCGCTTCAGGGTATAGAGGGTGACGGCTGAATCATTTCAAATGATATTGCCCTACAGATGGAGGTGACTCTGTCAACCTTTTCCTCAGTGCCTGCAGCTGCGACCCAATATGTGAGAGAGAAGCAGCGGCCAGATCTGACCTGGGACTAAAGAAAGCGGGGATTTGGTGTGCCAACAGGACGAATCGCAAAACCTGATGCAGAAAGCCATGTTACCTTATCTGATGGCAGGTGGGAAATGTATTTGTTGCATTAATCAGGAATTCCTAGATGATTTTTTCCACTTTGTCAGTAAAAATCAATTGAGTTTCTTCACCAGACCACAGCCTCTTGATTTTTTTAAATCGAGAATTAGTATCTTGCTCTCTTGGTACAGGGATGAAAACACAGAAACCTAGTTTGACTGAAGACTCAATCTTAAAAATTTTTATACTAACATCTCCCCATTGCGCTCACCCCCCTCCCCAGCATATTAACCTTTGACAGAACCTCAGTCTAGATACTAAAGCATAGCATCATAGAATGGTTTAGGTTGGAAGGGACCTTGAATATCCTCGAGTGGAGCACTGGAACAGGCTGCCCAGAGAGGCTGTGGAGTCTCCCACTCTGGAGACATTCAAAACCCGCCTGGACGCTGCCCTGTGCAACCTGTTGTAGGTGACCCTGCTCTGGCGGGGGGGGGTTGGACTAGATGATCTCCAGAGGTCCCTTCCAACCCTGACTATTCTGTGATTCTGTGAGTTCTAACGCCCCTGCCATGGGGCTCAAAGCCCCATCCAGCCTGGCCTTAAACCCCTCCAGGGATGGGGCCTCCACAACTTC
>VZSZ01006438.1:305458-338149 GCA_013398815.1 Ibidorhyncha struthersii | reverse complement strand
CAGTTTAAAGCCAGTCCCCCTCGTCCTATCACTACATGCCCTCGTAAAAAGTCCCTCCCCAGCTCTCTTGTAGGCCCCCTTTAGGTACTGGAAGGCCGCTGTAAGGTCTCCCCAGCGCCTTCTCTTCTCCAGGCTGAACAACCCCAACTCTCTCAGCCTGTCCTTATAGGAGAGGTGCTCCAACATATATAATATATATTAATAATGCAACAAAACTATTGATATATTCAGAAAATACATTAAGTTATATAATAAAATTAAATATATATACATAGCATTAGCACTGCAGTATCTTCAGGCTATATGCCATGTATATAAAATAAGTCATATCCGTGTTGTGTATTTGTTTATGTATGTATATACACACACTTTGCCTGGGAAATTTCACAACATGCAATTTAATCTGTAGGTCTCCCACTGGACTGAGCTTTTCTGAACGCTTGGGGCTGCACAGGGAGCGCGTAGTCGCGTGGACAGCCTGAGGATCCACTCCAGTAATACCTAAAGGCAAATGTCTGTCACCTGGAACTGATGGACACAGCTAGTTCCTGGTTTACCTAAAGCTCGTAAATGAATCCTGGAAAAGATGCCTTTAGAAAAGCCTTCTGTGACTGGGGCCTATTATCATGGCCAGTAAAATACTTCTTTTTATTCAAAACTATGTGAAAACTAGTAGTCCACACTTGCCAACTTTGGACACATGGACAATAGTAGCACTTCTGGAAAAATCTCTAGTTTTGTTAAACTTGTAAACTCAGGGTCCATTTCCCGTTTCACCTTGTATTTTGATTTAGTTTTTCCAGAAAGTTAGGAGCCTTCTTCCTGATAGTTGGCAAGTGCTGACAGCAAACTGCAGTACCAGTGGTAAGGAAAGAAAAACCCAAATAAAAAATTTGGGAACTCTTGCTAGGCCTATTCAAAATTGTTCCAGAAGGCATAACAGATATTTGGAGAAGGAGGGAAAAAAAAAAGGAATAATTTCAAATGCTAGTAAATGCTTAAAGTAAAATTAAATGTCCTGAACATTAGTTATTCTTTTCATTATATATGACTTTCCATGTACAAGTTTTATTTTAATAATCTTCACAGGGTCAATGGAAGGGGAAAGAGTTATGTAAAACCGCCAATTCTTTTGTTGTCATACTGGGGGTATGACATTTTTATCTTTAAGGATCAGGAGGGAAGGGTTGTGTCCTCATGCTAAAGAAGCTAATGAGGCCCATGGGAACACAGCTCTGCTAACTTTCAGTGCTGTTTACATTGGAGTCACTCTTAATTTCCTGATCTTAGCAAGGTTTGAAAAGAAAAACATCACTGATCAACATAGTTTTATCCGCACTCAGAGATAAATTCTAATATGTACCAATGTGTATATTGACATGGGACACAGCAAAACCACACACATTCTTGTATATGTAAAGATACTTTCTTACAGCACCTGATAAATAACTTTCTTGTTTGAGAGAACGACAAACAGCTACAGGATACACAAGCTTTTGATAAATCTCCATAAATATCTTTGGATATTTTTGTAGTTAACACTGGTTACATAAAACTGAGATTAAAGAAAGAATTAGTTTGCCGAGGGTTTGATTTTTCCTTTTTAGAAGGCAACTGAGCAGGATCTCTGTTTTTTAAAGTACTAGCAGTAGGCTAGGCATGGCTAAGCTCTCCACTGAGATAAGAGGAGCCTGAAGTCAGATTTCCATAGGGGAGTGAAAAAAAAAACAACAAAAACTATGAAACTCAGTAAATAATGATTGATGGGAACAATCCTGTTTTGGCAGGAAAAAGCCCAGGGCAGGGTGGGTGGGTAGAATTAAGATCTGAAGAGTCACCAAATGTGAGACATAACAGGTTTGAGGGGGAACTCCTGACCGTAGACAAGAATGGACGACAAAGCAGGGAGAGCTGGTTTTAAAACTTTTTATAAAGAGCAGCACTTCTGAGGAAGAACAATACAGCAATAAAACACTTGCTGTAGCCAAGGACAACCTTGTATTATGCATGCACCTCACAACACAGACACGGCAGCCTCTGAACCTGCTCTACCTGATCTTTACAACTCTGAACAACAGCCTGTGTTATCATAGCTTTTACTCTGCCAGACACGTATCTTCATTCGACCTTTTTTGGGAAATTCATGCTAAGTCTAGGTACCGCAAAAATGGAATTTCACGGTTCGGTGTAGAGATCTGCTTGTCTCATCTCGTCACCTGAAGGAAGACACGGAGCGGGTAGGTGTGGAACAACAGCAGCCTGACCACAAAGGTTGGGTGGCTTTAGCTTTAGGTGGAACACGGGACCAAAAATAAAGCCAACATACACATCCTCAGAGCACGAGTGTGTATATTCTGGGCTCAAAACCCAAAGACAGATCCACATATCGTAATCTAGGTACACACCAAGTCTGCAGAGGTTTAGAATAACATAGGACATTGCTGAAATACTTCAAAGGGCTCTGCAGTGCTCAAGCAGAATATCAATGGCATGACACAGCTGTGACCACAGGGACTTTTCCGGATGCTAATATGAGACTTGCTCTTTAAGAACATAAAACAGAAGGCAGACAGTATTTGGCAGTGATTCATATGCTCTCAGGACAAGAAACGCTTATCGTCAGTGCACAGATTTTGGAGATAGGTAGCAATTAAACACAAGTATTTAGACCATTTTGTAAAGTGACAAACATTACTATTTAGATATTAGCATGAAAATACTATATATAATGAATTCATTACTATAAGGGTTTGGACTTCAGTATAATTTAATATCACATTGTGATTTACACTAGGAGACAAACAGTCAGAGAAATGGTTAAGCGAAACAGATCAATGCATTTTACAAGGCCTGGGAATTTAATAAGCCACAGGATAAATATTGACAAGCTGCAGACAGGTGGAACAGGTTTGCAGAAAGACATAAAGTGACTGTTCTAAGGTTCAAGAAACCTTGAAGCTTACTAACGGGTTGTACAAGGTAAGTTCTTGGCATGTTCTCCTCCTGCTAAGTAAGGTCAATCAGGCTCAATCCATGCAGAACCAGGATGACTTTTAACGTTCTTCTGAAGTAATACTGCCATCTAGATGTAACCTCCTTACCCAGGCCTGCTGCTGCTGATCACTTCTTTCTTAGGAGACGCTGCCAATCTGATTAGAGCATAACAAAAGCAAAGCATGCTGTGTGCGTAAAATAGATCTGCCCCTGAAGGTCCAAGTCCGGCCTCGGGCTTCTGATGTGCTACTTCAGAGGGAAACCAGATTGACTTCAATTCCTCGGTGTGGCGGGGCAGGGGAAGGATGGGGCACCAAAGCACAGTGGATATCAGAGAGAAGCTTTAAGGCAATTACCTCGGTGGACTGAATCCCATTTCATATTAACCATACGTGAGGAAAGATTAGACACTACTATGCAGCCACCATTAGCGGTTGTAGACCTCCGCCTCAGCATATATGCCTCGGGACTGTGAGGTGCTTAGAGCACAGGTATCAGCAACCTTTTTTTGTGAAGCAGGCAAGTACATCCGTCCCTGTGGTCCAGCTGGGGAACTGAGGGCAAGGTGGTCTACGGCTCAGCCCATGAAAAAAAAAATATTCAGACAAAAACCCCCTCCTATACAACTACACGAGGATAAGACACCAACACAGTTCTAAATATTTGGAGCCCCGTGTGACTCACAGGTCTGTACAAGAGCAGAGATTATGTATAATATCTACTTGTGAGCTGAAACACCTGCCGACGGGATATTTTCGTATTTATATAAGCTGCTGTGTTTTACTGGCAAGCTGCGAGTTCGATGGATCCTGAGAAACTGCAGGTTTGATTCAAGCCAGATTTTTTAAGATTTCTTAGATCCTCTCTAACACCACAGTTTTCACAACATGCTCTTCCAGAAGTAAACTGTTTTCATTCCAGGCACACGCACGCTCCCTAAATAGGCACAGATCTAGATGGGAGGAGGGAAAGGTTATGTTGATTTTTATAGCCCTTACCCTTTTATCTAAAGGGCACATAAGATGACAAAGCAAACCACCAAGAACTCCTGTTATGAAGCTCTGACACCGAATCGCTTAATGCGCGTTTGCATTTTCTCACCTGTAATATGGAAATAGCATTTAATCTTTTAATGCCTACAGAAGCAGCTCTGGTTTGCATTCCCTACCAGGGGGAATAGGGCGCCGGCCCATCCACAGAGTCTCATGCTGCTTGCATGTGGAAGCCGGGCTGGAAAGGTGGCACCCTTTTCACGTAACGCTTCTGATTCAGGTACATAAATAAGCAACATAACTGGCTACTCCATTATGTTTATTCATTGCAGCTCATAAAAGCAGGGCTGAACCAATACAACTACCAAATAGTTTGCTAGACTTTAGAAAATTAGCTGATCGAGCTTCAAATGTATGACTTGCACCGCCCCAAGCCAGAAACAAAGTGTATTAACTTGAGTGGGTAACAGTTAGGAGAACCATTCTGGTACAGGTTTGATGCAGAAATTAATTCAAAAGGATAACTAGGTAGGCGGACTCTCCACAGAAAACAAGATCATTCTCAAAGTCTATTTAGAGGCATATGCCTTTGGATGCACAGCAGAATTCAAAGTTGGAAAAAAAGGTAGGAAAATACAGCAGAGCTTTACTAACATTGAAGAGTAAAACACACACACACACAAAAAAGGATGATGGTCTTTTACAGAGCCTGGGTCTTCAATACTTCACAGCACTGTTGCAAAAATGAATGTAAAAATATTACAGCCACCATGAGTAAATTATTCAGGATTAGTAGCATCCTACAGAACCTGCAAATAACAGTGGAGGTCCTGGACGAGGTGGAATAAACACACAGGACACCAGGAAATCAAAGAAATTGTTCAATCTATTTTTTTTAGGGCCTGCAGCACTGTGTAGTTCCCTAAATAAAAAAAGAAAACCCCTATTCCCCAAAAAAGGCCAGTCAGCTTTGCTACGACTTTTTGTTTTGGCGTTCAGTAGAAAAAAAACCCACAAAAGGTACGATCCCTTTAGAGAGCTGACATGTGATGTCTGCCCCCTCCGCTGCAAATGGGGCTCTGCCTCCCTCCTCCTTCAGGCACTGGATTTATTTCCCAGCCACGGCAGGAGCAGCCTTGCAGGCAGATTCCCTGCCAGCGTGGTCACACTCAATGTGGGAACGTCAGATGCAGACAATGAGTGTTTAATAAAAGCTTACAAGTTTGTTGTGTTTTGGGGTTGGTTGTTTTTTTTTTTTTTTTTTATGATGGGCTGTTTGCATGTTNTTTTTTTTTTTTTTTTAACATGGGCTCATTCCATTGCTAATGCAATAATTGATCACAGTTCAAGTCATCTGCGGTCAAAATTCAAATAAACCTATAAAAGCCCTTTCTGGGAAGTTACAAGGCATCGGAGCAGCCAAAAATTTAAAGAAATAATCCCCCATGTTTCTCAAGACAAGCAAATAGCTAGCCCAAGGGTTGCTAGAGCACTCAGGGCAAGGCAGAGCAGAGGTGGCTCAGAGCCGTGTTGAAACAGAGAGCGGGTCGTCTACTCCTGAACAATACTCTGCCCCCAGCCAGATCACTGCTGTCATCTCACATCTGCTCTGACTACCTCCTGGCAAGAAGCGTCTAGAGGACAGCCTTCCATATTTCAAGATCAAGAAGTTAGGAAGAGCTTTAGGAATAGCATCCCTCGTCTCTCAGCATTCACCGAGGCAAGCGCCACGCAGAATATCCCAAGCATTTCCCTACATTAGGTCTTACAAACCTAGCGTCACCGTAAACCACAGGGACAAAGGCAGTTTTCATGGTTTATTGGGATTTCTTTCTCCGGCTCTCTGGATTGCTTCAGTGGAACTTTAAGGATTTTTCTCCCTTATTCCGGGTTTGCGATAGTTTCTCTCCGCTGTTTTAATGGCCTTAAAGTTATTCAATCCTCTTGGCACGTAGAAGTATGAAATTATGCTGAACACAGAAAATATGCATCTTTTTCACAGGTTTTAAAATGAAGACGTTTCCCATAAAGAGCAAGGAAATATCTGTGGAAATCTTGCAGTGTTCTTTCTTGTGGTTATTTCAATGTATTCAGCTATTTTAAGAATGCGTCTTCAGAGAGAGCTAGTCTCCCAAGTTTTCCTGTCACCACCTCTTGTTTCAACAGTTTATATTTTTCCTGCAAGTAAGTTCAGTGACCACTGTTAAATGAACTAAGGATTGCAATTCCCCATGGGCAAACGTCCACATCACTAAAACCACTGCTCTGACCAGTATTGACCAATCAGCTGGAAACTCTGCACATAAAACAAAGATTAATGCATTACAGGGGAAAAAAAAAAAAAGCAAACAAAAACATGGTCTGTCCAGGAAATGGTTAAAAACAGTGTTCGGGCAGAGAAGCCTGTATTTTTACTGTCAAAGATGTATCTCTTCTTTAGGTAAATAAAAGGACAAAAACTCTAAGTTCAATTGACAAAAACATAATACAAGCGTGGACAAATGTACGAAACAGCATGTGTATGGCAGGAGGATATTTATTTTTCCCCATCAGTTGATTTGCTAGGTATGTTCTTTACCTTAACATGGAGATAACGTCACTCAAGTCGGCAAGTCCCTGCTAGTTGCTGATGCAAAGCTCCCGAGCCCTAGCAAAAGTGTGCTTCCATTTACAGCAATGGGGTTTATTTTCTCAACTGCCTATCTGCATGATGAGATGTTTTCTTAATTTCCACCTCCCTTTCGTTTTCTGCCAGTTCCTGCAGTGAGGTCAAAATCCTGTGCCTTGCGACGGGTTACTCAGCGCTGGATTTGCAGGCAGCAGTCCCACCGAACATGACACAGTGCTGACACTGGCAAGTTCACGCATCCAGTAAGGATTTAATTTGTGTACTTTTACCAAAGTTTCAAATACTAGGTCAAGGTGAACCAGGGCAGAATAAGACCCAAACCAGAAAATTTCTTTGTGTAGAACCAAAACTGAAACCGGTAATTTTATGTTCCTATGTTGGCTTTCTCTTTTCAATGACCATGCAAGAAATCTTCTGCTGGAATTCACCTACACACTCCACACCACTGAAACTACCTGCTGCTACCTCTCCTCAAGCAGGAATTTCTCATCTTCCAGCCTTCCAGATGTTCCTTTGTACAAACACACCCAGCTCGTTCATTCGGATTTGTCATGGACTTGGCATTTCCAGCAAAATGCTGCTTGGTGTAGAAAGCTTAGTAGATGCCCGAGATCCACCTTAACTTCATTTACCTCCAATTAAAAGAGTATCTCAAGGACTGCAGTGCCACAACCAGTATTCCCCATGAGGGGTCCACAACAAAGCCACTGCAGATCATTGTTGGTTTCCCCAGAGGCCACCAGAGCCTTGAAAGCAGCTCCCACATCGCTGGCTGGCTGTGCTGGCAGGGGGGGTGCTGGGGTTTCTGCACCTCCAGCTATGGGAGGGAAGGCACCAGCATAACCCCACAGCTTCTCATCCCTGAGAGCAGGGCAGAATCCCCAGGGAAACCCTGCCACTTGCCTGTGGGTCTCTCCCAGCAGATTCTTCCCTTCAGCTCACCAAGGGATTCTGCGTACCAGGGTGACTGGTATCTCACTCCAAGAGTCCGAAAGGTTTGCTGCTGCAGGGGCCACCCAAGATGCCTACAGCCAATGCACATGCATTTTATACAACAGATTGTCCTTGCTCAGGACATTTTTGCTATACCCAAACCACCAAACAACAGATGGTAATGACAAAACCTTGTGCAAAACAAAGAAATCAGCTGATGTGATGAAAGCACTGGTCCATAATAGGATCCTGGATAATGGGACCATGAAGAGAGAGCACTTGGGTCACCCCATCAGACTACATCATACTCAGTGCATCATTATACCTGACATTTCATCTAACCTGTTTAATACCTCTACTGATAGCATGTTGCCTATGCTGCTTGAGATCAATTTCTCTCATTAGGCATTTTCCCTCTTTATTGTTTAACCCAAAGTCTGTCTTACTCTGGTCACTGCAGTGATTAGAAATCCCACAGCTACTGTACCAGGAACACTAATTCCTTTGTCCTACTGCAGTTATAGTTTAGAGATTAGAATGTCCTGCCTACCTAACATTCCGTTCTGCTTTCAAGGGAATACAGCGTTTTTGTCCCAGGTTGTGATGCAAAGTTGTATGATGTTGCTTAATATAGAGGTGCTGCTTTCTAAAGTAAGAGGGCTATATAAGTAATTCAGCATGAAGGGAACAGAGTATCCTGAAGTCTATCATACTTTATGGTTATGACTGTCTTGGGAAAAAAAAAAAAATCTGCAAAACCCCACTTTGCTAGCAGGGAACACAGACCATCACCTGCCTACCTTAACACAGAAAATTCCAAAGAATTACATGGTCAGAATTAAAAATTTATTAATTTCCTTAGCATAAAAATCTTTTCGATTTAACAAAACTTTCTTTCCTTATTATCTAGAAGAAGCCACAAGTTAGACAAGGGCTCTACTCAGTTCTCCTTTAATGTGGCACTCCAGTCCTCCATCCTCTCTGGTACAAATGGATGGGGAGTGGGCTGAAAGCCCAGGAAATAAGAAATGGGGAAACAAGTTTCTCCAAGACGTGGCATCAAACTACTGAGGATCCTGCGAAGGAGCATGAAAGGTCTCTCCTTCTACTCAGTGTTTCACAGGTTCCCCACTTAAAAAAATTTTCTTAGTTGCAGCACATGGAATAGGTACTAAGAGGGAAGGACAAGCAATTGGCATGCAGAGAATTTCTGCATAAAATCAGAGATACCTCATGGGAGAAAAGCCTGTTTGGCACTCTCTCACTCCCGGCCTCTCACCCTTGTGTGAGTAAATAATTCGCATGTCTGTGGCTAGACAGACTGGCTCAATAACTCATTCTTGCCTAAGTCAAAGAGGCAGAAGTATTCTAGATTGGTTCTAAACTGAGTAGAGTTGAAATTCAGTATCATGTATATTTTAAATCTATCCAAGCTTTTGTTGTCTTGGTACAGAAAGGAGCTAGAAGACATCAAATCAGGCAGACAAGAACATCAGAAGAAATGATGCTACAGAATCCAAAAGTTATTTCCTCTCTCTTGTGGCAAGAAAAGATTATTTACATTCAGGGTGCTGACAGAGAGAGTCAATAATTCAGATCTATCTACTTCAGTGCATAGAACTCATGACTTCTTGGTGATGTCCTACTTATATTGACAGTATTAGTTTATATTTTCCAGTGGTCGGCTAACGTTGGTTTCTGATGCAACTTTCTCACTCATGATATGAGCTATGATCCAGCAAGGCAGCCAAAATGGAATTGTTTCCATGATAAATCCCGCCCACATCTGAGATTACACATCACAGCTGGAACTGTGATTTTATAACTACTAAACAGCAGAGTCAGCCAAAATGGTTAGAAGTTCAGCAGTGTGGTCTCTGTTCTCACAGCAATGTCCGCACCGAGCCCCAGGCTTCACAGTGCCACGGGAGAGAGGCTGGCCAGGCATCCTGCAGACCCTCCAGAAAAGCCGGCCCTGCCAAGGAGCACAGCTGGTTTGACAGAGCCCCTCCACCACCTTAGCAGGATTAGGGGATAATCCTTTTCCTCAGGGGTCACAGTTCAATTTTCCATCACTGACGCATTACCCTCAGTCCAAGATGTTGGATTACCAACTGCCTGCATCACGCAGCCCACGAGACTGGATAAAGCATGTATCAGAAATGGGAACAACCCACAAAACAAAGCTATAACTTAAAAAGGGGCTGTTTATATCCAGCCAGATCACCTTCCTGGCAGTTGGGTTTGACAGCCCCTGAGCTTACAAAACCTCTACTCCATTGGTAGGATTGGCTGCGGCTGTTTCGTTTCACCCCAAAAGGCTGAAGAAATAAACCCCATTGGGTTCACTGCAAATCCACACGTGCAGAAAGCTGCAGTCCTTATCAAGGAGGGGTTTGACCCAAGGTGAGTTGTTACCAAGGGCAGGAGTTAGAGCTCATTGATGGAAGCAGAAAGGGGAGTGGAGGGGAAGAAAGGGGACACTTTCTTAGTAAGCCTCGAGTGCAAGCCATCCAAGAGTATGATCAATATTACCAAGTCTAAATAGCCTTTAAAATGTGCTCTGGCTAACTGGTCCCTCAAATTTTGCCCTCAGTTAGGCAGAGGCATTCTGGTTCACTGATCTTGCAAGGCATGGTGGAATCCTACAGGCCACTTGAGAACACAAACACCCTGCACCCTCTCAAGATGTGAATCTTCAAGAGAATTGTTTTTTTTTTCCCCCCCCCACTACAGGAAGGAGGGAGCATAGAGACCACGCTCATCAACCTGCCTTCTGCTGTAATAGCAACTCAGATTGAACCCAAAGGGCCTCAGACAGTCTGACAAGTTCCTGTGATCATCATTACTATACTATAATTATCATTCTAAATAATTCTAATAATATTCTTAATAACTCTAAATTACTGCCCTCTATGCAGCAGCTACTGCTGCTACTCCTATAAGCTGTCTTGCTTTTTCCTTTCCTACAAAACATCTAACTCAGCACTGCTCCACCCCTCTTCATTTCCTCTCCTGAGAGAGGCATAGTACCAGAACTACCAAAAGCAAAATCAAAAGTGGTGCCTTACAATGTTAATAAGGGTGATTTGGCAGTGAATATTACACAGTCTTCTTTTAAGTCAGACCACAGGTCTGACTTGGGTTTCATCACAGGATGTCAGAAACCCAGATTTCTACCCAATGCCAAAGTGCACTGTTGAGTTTTTCTCTCTGAAGGTGTTCTTTCATTGTGGCTAACTCCATCTGCGTGTCCCACACAGCCACATCACTGAATTTGGCATCCTGAATAACAATGAGTAACATAAAGGCACTCAAAGTACTTTTTTTTGAGCATCTCTACGATGTATTTTCCTTACAGCCACCTCAGGGCAAGCGTGGCGGCAGCAGCACACGGCTGTGCTGCAGTGATACCCCACAGCATCACACCAGACGAGCACGCCACGTGCCCTGCCCTGTCCTCTGCTGCCACTCACGGGCACATATGTGGCCTTGCCCTGGCCACACGCGAAGGTGCTTCTTCAGCACTTCCCCATGATCTCCCTCATCCCGCTGACCAAGAATCCAAGCCTCAGTATGTAAAACGTTACCCCCCACCCAGGGAATAAGTGTCAAGGAAGTTACCTCTCCTTCATGGTATGCAAGAACCAGGAGAATCTAGGTCCTTGGCCAGGTATCTGCTTTCTCCAGTCCTTTTTAAGTTGTAGGATAAATGTCAGCCTGCATCTATTACTAAATGCATAGAAAAAATATGCGGCTTCTGCTACATACTAGACTGATTCGAGACCACAGGCTGCTAGCCACGGTGACTCATTGCCTTGAGATGACAGTCTAGGAAAGCCACACACGAGGGTTACTCTCTGGCCTTGAGCACCAAGCTTGCTTGTCTTCCTTTCCACTAACGCGCCCAGGCCTAACTGAATACAGGATTTCTCAGGCACCCCATCCATGCCCCGAAAAAACAGTACCCTCAGCTAAGAAGTGCTTTGGAAATTTATACTGCCTTACAAGGTGCTGGCACATTTAACTGCAGTGAGGAACACAGAGGACAGAGTGCATCAGATGTCTTGGAGGTGGGATTGTCTTCTGAGAGTAAGTACCAAAACTCCTAGCAGTTGTTACCAAAATCAACTACTTCCAGCATGTTGCAGAGGATCCTATTTTGTCTTCTTATTCAAAATAGCATCTAGAGAGCTGTGCCCAAGATTTATAAAATACTTCAGTGCTTGGGATGCCTTCCGTCTCCCTCTTTCCCTTTCTCCCCTTCTCTCCCACACATACACGCACAGGTTTTTGAGCACATGCCCCCTGGGCTAAGACAAACGCCAATTTCCATTTGCTTGTTCTGACCATATAATTCCTTATTTCTTTCTTGACATCACCTGACCTCCAAAAAAAAAGAAAAAAGAAAAAAAGAAAAAAAAAGAGAAAGCACACTTAAAAAATGGCACAACACTAAGACATCCCTGGGGGGCCGTATGTTATAAATCCATCCTCTGAAGGGAGGCAGCTCTTCTCCCAGACTTTCATACTTTCATTCCCTGGACAAGCAGTGTCCAGCCAGTGCCCACCCCACTTCCCGATTGCCACAGGTCTCCCAGTGCTACAGGAGCTCCTGCAGCCAGAGTGGGCACCCTGGAACAGGTCCTTCCTCTCTGTGAATAGCCCTGAGCTCCTCTGTAAAAAGAGACCAACCCCTGTTTTGAAAAGACGAAACCACAAAGGCAACAACAGCTACAGCCAAGCCACATCACAGTTATTATTTCTTTTAAACCCTAGCCTTTATTCTAAATTGATTTTTGCTTCTGCCTTGGAAGCGCTAGGTCTTCTCCCCACCCCTGAACAAGGGCCAGCTTTAACCTCTACCATTACAACAGACACACGTTGGGTAAGGGAGAGACACTACCCAACAACCCTCATCACCTAATGCTGTTTCCCTCAGCGCTATTTTTGAAGTGCCATCACAACACTAACAACTTCCACACTCAAACACAAGAACAGACCAGTCAGGAACTCATAGGAGTCATTTATCAGGCACAAAGGTGAGACACAAACAAGCCTGCTTAGCAATACTCTTACACATTTTGTATATCTCCATATTTTTAGGAAGCCCTCCACCCCCTTTCTTACTGAAGCATAAAAAGATAGGAGTAGCTTTCTGCATAAACACAAACCCCACTCTAAACAAGCTCCTTACCACTCATAAATACAGAAGAAAACAACTCCAGCAAGATTTCCTCCAACAAGATTTCTAAGTAAAACTGACAGTAGTACTTTACCCAATCATTCCAGCAGCTCTGACCCACTCCTTCAGCAGACAGAGAACTCCAGAAAATTCAGTCCAACCCAAGCACCTGTAATTCCTCTCTCTACTTGAAGAGGGCCCAGCAGCCCCTCGCTCTTCATATCCCCCTCCTGCTAACAAGCATCACCTGAACAAGCCTCCTGCCACAATAAAGCAGCAGCTGCAGCAATTACACCAGGCCTTCTGCTCTTCCACGTTGATTTGTGGGTCTGAATGTTCCCTTGGTTTTCCTTTAGGCTGCTGTGTAGATAAGACACCCCAAAATATTTTCAGTGAACTTTTACGATACTTGGCGCTTATAATATACTTCTAATCCTTTGAATTGAGTGATTAAAAAAAATAAATCCTCAAAATAATTTAAGTTCGGTGCTCCCAGCACTCACAGTTGCAAAGTTTGAAAATAAGAGCCATTTTGACTAAAAGTTCAGAATTTAAATAAAGCAGCCAAAAAGTTCAAACCACTTTAGTTTTACAACTATTGCATATTTTGTTTTATTTTACTCTAAAGGCTCAAATCTTGTTGTTTACTTTTTATAATGGCTGCAGGCTTCAACAACTGGTTATGCAATGGGCATTTTAAGAAGCAAATCTAGAGTTTGAGTGGCAAGTCCCCGATGCAACCTCTGTACCCCAGGTGGCTGAAAGCCAGCGCTTGTAAAGGGACTTGCTGACATCAGGATGTCCCTCCCAGCAGAGAGTGGCTTGGACAAGCAGGATTCCTTTTGAGACCTCGCGCAATTCAGACGTCGATCCTATCAAGCTACCACATGTCAGAAGCGCTACACCACTTAATTTTGTCTCCATGCCACAAATTCGCTCTGCCATTTTTAACTCCCTGTTAAATGCCCGCTGTTTCCCTTCAGCAATGATTCCCACTATTTGTTTAAGCCCTAAGTCCCTCATTCTCCTGGATAAGGAGTCATTAAGAGTGTCAGATATATACGCAGATAGAAAGAAATGGAACCTGCATGAGAATCGAACCTTGGCAACTGGGACTCTTTTTGGCAGGTCATGTGAGCTTGTATGTGGGTCAAAACACCGTATGACAAAAGCATCAAATATTTGCTTAAAAAAATACGGTTTAAAAGAAGTACTAAATCTGTGTATCTGCCTTTGAAATTTTACTTTAATGGAAAGAGCACTTGCAGATGACTCCAAATTGAGCTCAGCTCTTCAGCAAACATTTTTCCCTCGGTTTATCATTGGGTCAGGCAATAAATCACACCTCTGAGAACCCCTCTGATTCAGAGGAGTGCCGAATAGGCTTTGCGGGTGACCTCAGTGAACCTTCTGCTCGGTCTGTACTTTCCCCAGGGTTTAGCCCTTCCTCCAGAACACTTTTCGGACTGACACTCTATTCTTTATCCCAGTTTCTCCCCCGTCGCAAAGACGTCATTGCTTGTTCTTTCAGGTCATTCCTCTGAGTTGTTTCCAGTTCCCCAGAGAATATTTTGCAGGCTGGCCCAGACTCTTCAGTATTCTTCTGAAATTGTACCTTTTCTTCAGGAAGCTTTTTTATGGCTCTTGCCCATTGCACAAGGACTTTCTCCTTAACGTTCCTTTGCTTTTCAACACACTGCTCCTGAGATCTCTCCAGGTCTTTCAGAGCCCTCTCCTGCTCCTCCAGGGCTTTCTTCTGAGCTTTCTCTTGCTCACAGAGGAGCTCTTTCTGAGCTCTCTTGAGTTCTTCTAGGGCCTTTTTTTGTGCTTTCTGCAGTTCTTCCAAGACGTTATTAGCTTGGTTTTGTTCATTCTTAGCCCTCTCCTGCTCCTCTAGGGCTTGTTGCTGTGTTTTTGCAAGTTCTTTCAGGATTTCCTGTGCTCTCTCTTGTT
Organism: Ibidorhyncha struthersii; assembly: GCA_013398815.1. Taxonomy (NCBI): domain Eukaryota; kingdom Metazoa; phylum Chordata; class Aves; order Charadriiformes; family Charadriidae; genus Ibidorhyncha; species Ibidorhyncha struthersii. Next base: position 323,463 of record VZSZ01006438.1, on the reverse strand, counting down.
CTCTGACAGCCCTTAGTTGAGCTCTCTCCTGCTCCTCCACAGCTTTTCTTTGCGATAGCTGCAGTTCCTCTAGAGCCTTCTGAGCTCTCTTCTGTTCTTCTAATGCAGCCCTCTGAGCTATTTCTTGCTCTCGTAGGGCCTTTCTATGAGTTTTCTCCAGTTCCTCCGGAGCATTTTTCTGAGCCATCTCCAATTCTTCCAGGGCCTTTTTCTGAGCTCTTGCTAGTTCCCCTAGGGCTTTGTCAGCTCCTTTTTCTTCCAGGGGTTTCATCTGAGCTCTCTCATGTTCTTCCTTGGCTTCCTTCTGTTTTTTTTATCAGTCCTACCAAAGCCTGCTGTTGAGCTTCCTCCAGTTCCTTCAGAGTCTTCAACTGATTTCTCTCTTCTTCTTCCAACAACTTTTTCTGTGCATTCTCCTGTTGCTCCAGAACTTTCCATGGGGCTTTCTCCTCTTCCTCAAGCCACATCTGTTGAGTTTTAAACTGCTCTTCCAACTCCATCTGCAAAACAATAAACTGTTGCTCAAGTTCCAGGTACCACACTGCCCCCTGCAGTGCTTTTTGTTCCAGACTCTCCTGCTGCTCTGTCACCTCCTGTGGTGTGTTCTGCTCAGCTAACATCTTCCGCTTGACTTGTACCTGTTCTTTCTTCATGGCCTCTTCCCAAGATTTGCCCTTCTCCCGAGAGCTGTCTTGTTCCTCCAGGGCTGCTTTCTTAACTGTTTCCATACATTTGGGGGCTTTGTTAGTTCTTAGTCCGGCCTCCTTTGGTTCCTTCTTCATCCTTTCTGCTATGTCCACAAAGTCATCTTCCCTTTTCTTTCTTTCCTGGACTCTTCTCTGGACTTCTGTTAGCATGGAACTGGTGTCTTCATTATATCCCAGTTGGCAGGCCAGTTCAAATCTCTAGCAGCCTTGTGCCAGCAACCCAGGAGCTGAAATGCCTTCCCTCGCCAGTAGTAGGGCTGGGGAGAACCAGGGTCGATTTTTATTGCTTTGTCACAGTCCCTAATGGCAGCTATTGGTTTCAGCAACCTCAGGTAGACACTGGCTCGGCTTATATATAAGACTGCAAGTTGTGGGTTGAACCTGATGGCGTCAGTGAACAACTCAACCGTTTTGTGACATTCACCTGCTCTCAGTGCATGAAAGGCTTCCCTTTCCTTTTCAATGGCCTGTTTCATCACCTTGTTAGCTATCTTCAGGTTTTCATCTCTTATTTTCTGAAGATCTTCAACCAGTCCTTCATTTTCAGTATCGAGTTCACTGTCCTCAGTTTTTGATTCTCCGCTGGGCTTTTCCTCCCCCTGAGCTCTACGTAGACCTTCCATGCAAAACTTATTCTCTTCTACTGGGTATTGCTTTTGCTCTTCAGATTCCCTGCAAGAGTCACTATCAGGTTCCTGGGAGGTTCAAAGGTGAACCTGTTGATGCTTCTGGGCATTCCCAATTCTGTACGGCTGTGCAGAATCTGGGTCGATTTTTATGGCTTTGTCACAGTCTCTGATGGCAGCATTTGGCTTTTGCAACTGTGCAAAGACACTGACTCGGTTGACATACACAGTACTGACCTGTGGGTTCAGTTCGATGGCATCAGCAAAGAGCTGAACAGCTTTTTGAAATGCACCTCTTCCCACCGCATCAAAAGCCACCCTTTTCTTTTCATCAGCCTGCTTCATCACACCACTGGTTAACTCCAAATTTTTATGTCCCATCTCTGGGTGTTCACCCATTTCTGGCTCAATCTCCCCCTCATTGTCTGTCTCCAACTCACTTTCATCCCTCCCCAGCTCTTCACGGGACTCTTCCTCCCTCTCAAACTTTGCCTGAGCCTCAGAATCTAATTTACAAGCCAAAGAAATGTTACAGGCAGCCTCTTCTAAATGCCCCAAAAGCTGGAGGGCTTTTCCTCGCAATTTATAGGCCTGTACTGAACTGGGATTGAGTTTAATAGCTCTGTCACAGTCACTAATGGCCATAGTTGGCTCTTGCAGCTGCAAAAAGACACTGGCTCTGCTCATGTGTGAGCTGGCAAGGTGTGGATTCAGCTTGATGACACGGGACAGCATATCAACTGCTTCCTGATTTTCACCTTTAGCTAGGAAATCAAAGGCCTCTCTTGTTCTTCCAATAATCTGCTTCATCACCTCCTCCGATAGCCCTGAATTTTGTCCCTCTTTTGTTTGTGGATTATCTGTTTGTGGATCACTTGTCTTCTCTTTAGCATTTTCCAAACCATGCTCACCCTCATCTTCCAGAAACCTTCTTGCTGCTGTAACTAGCTCTTTTGCATCTGTTTTGCTTGAAGTGGATGCTAAGTAATCTTCTGTACTTTCTATGGATGTCCAGAGAAAACAATGATCCTCAGAATTTAGAAAAGATGGGTCTGATCTTGCCGGTATTTTCCTTGAAGGCATGGTGCTCAGATCCCAAAAGGAAGATATTACACAGCATTTGTTGTCACTGAAAGCAGAAGAAGAAAGATAAGATGAAAAACAGCCCACCTGAGAGCTCTGACTATTAAGTTAGTGCCAGGTACACGTGGCAAGCTTCCCTGTTCTTCTTCGTTCTGTTGTCTTGCTGCTGGACCTAATTAAGGGGTTAAGGCCAGCTGCAGGCCTACAATGACTTCAGGAGCTAGAATAAGTCACCTCATATATTATGTCATCATTGGAATCCTGAGATGGCTTCTTAAAGTCATATCACACAGAAAGGGGTCCCTGCAATCTTTCTTCTTCTTCAGTTTATCGCACACTTTATGCATTACACATCTCTGTGTGTGCATGTCTGTTACAAAGACACAGGACTGGAGAGTCTGTTTATTTGTTTTCGCATTTAAATAAAAACATCTTTTATGAGCCACAACCAACACGAAGGCAATAAGAGCTGGATAAGGATTTTGTGTTTAGACATGCTTTGGTCAAGTATTTTCCCTTGCAAATGAAAAATGAAAATGAAACAGCTTGTCCTGACAATAACACATGCCTGTGGGGAATATGAAGACAAAAAAAAACCTGTGCAGCACAGTTGCATGGAGTATCCTTTGTCAGGTCATTTTCCAAAATTTTGTAAAACTAACTTCTTCTAAAGCTTATACATTTGCTTCTCAGGAACATCTTTGGAGCTCCAAAGGTCATTGGAGGGACAATGCTGCATCAAGAAGAGTCAAGAAATCTTCTTCACACACACAAAAATCTTACACCTATTGGAAAGCTTCTCAAGCTGAGTCCTTCGACATCCTTCCTTAACTTTCATACTATTTTGGGGCTGATAAGTCTCCTTTTCAGTTGGAGCCCCTAGTCGACGTTAGACCAGGATTAATTCACTCTTAGAGTGGATTTGACTCTAAGGCCTCCAACAGGTTCTGCCAGGCTGTGCTGGCACGGTATGGTGCTAAAGGCAGGCGACCACTCTGCTCTCGTACGGTTCATGAAGTCTTTTAATGCTTTTTCCCCTCATTGTTCCTAAAATCCACCTCTTTACTCCTATCAATATCAGTAGCTTACTATCTTGCCCATGCTATGAGCACCCAGCTCTTAGTTGTTGTTTATTTCCTTTCACTCTTGCTCCTGATCTTCTTAATGTGCTTCTTCCCTTTTCTGAAACTCCAAGTTCTGGAATCCTATTTCTTAACCCGTCATTTTCTTCACACACCACTGGCTTGTACATTAAGTCCGTATACCTTACAGACTTGAAAAAGAACACGTGGACTTGGGGGTACATTGCTTTTGTGGTTTGCAGGCCTTGAACCACCTCTTCTGATTTTGTTAACAAGTCAACTTAGAATTATGTTTGCACAATCTCTGCAATATTGATCAGTGTATGGATACCAACACCGAGCAAACCCAGAGCAAAAATGAACAGTCCAGATGATAGGCTCAAGAATTAACACTAATGCAACAGAAATTCGTTTAACCTGCCACATCTGTATAACCCAAACAAAATACAGTTAACCTAAATAAATTAAATCTGCTCTTGCATACATCTGTCTCATTAAAAAAGCAGTCTGTGGCTGTCACTGTTTTGAGGATAATAATGCCATCTAGTGAGAGAAAAGGCTCACTGTACCTTTCACATTCTCTTAGAGATACAATACAGAACATTTTAGATTTATCTATTGAAATGGTTGCATGTAAAGTGCACTACAGGAAATAAAATGTCTTCTTATGAGACTGTTTTTTTTTTTTTAAAGGCAGGACATTAACAGATTTTTCAGCAACACATGAATATTCATTTGTATGGGAAGATTTTATTGTCTCTTCTGGACTTGCCTATTATACATATATATATATTAAAAAAAATAATGTAAGTAGATTGCTTGTTATGGAAAATTCTTCAATAAACACTAAATTTTTCACTGGTTTGCCTTTAAAAAGCTGTCTGACAATGAGAATTAATCAGATAAAAACAGGTTTCAAAGTTGATATTGTTTCTGTTGTTTTGTTGACTCCAAGAAAGGCTGACAGACACTGATTCTGCCTGTTAAGTACTTTTTATTAATACGTATGTTATGATCATGCACTGAGAAGTCTAAGAAAATACAAAATACACATTTATGTAAGCAGGCAAACACTCCTGGGCTAACGCATCCAAAGAAATCTTAGACCAAGGTTGAAAGTCCCAAACTCACGCAGACAAAAATTCCCAGGCAAAATCACAGAATGGTCAGGGTTGGAAGGGACCTCTGGAGATCATCTAGTCCAACCCCCCCGCCAGAGCAGGGTCACCTACAACAGGTTGCACAGGACGGCGTCCAGGCGGGTTTGGAATGTCTCCAGAGTGGGAGACTCCACAACCTCTCTGGACAGCCTGTGCCAGTGCTCTGCCACCCTCACAGGAAAGAAGTCCCTCTTCATGTTTAGATGGGACTTCCTATGTTCAAGTTTGTGCCCGTTACCTCTTGTCCTATCACTGGGCACCACTGAAAAAAGACTTGTCCCATCTCCCTGGCACCCTCCTTTTAAGTATCGATAAGCGTTGATAAGATCCCCCCCTCAGTCTTCTTTTCTCCAGACTAAAAAGGCCCAAGTCCCTCAGCCTTTCCTCATAAGAAAGATGCTCCAGTCCCCTCATCATCTTAGTAGCCCTTTGCTGGACCGTCTCCAGCAGATCCCTGTCCTTCTTGAACTGGGAAGCCCAGAACCAGACACAATACTCCAGATGCGGCCTCACCAGGGCAGAGGGGGAGGATGACCTCCCTCCACCTGCTGGCCACACTCTTCTTGATGCACCCCAGGATGCCATTGGCCTTCTTGGCCACCAGGGCACATTGCTGGCTCATGGTCATCCTGTTGTCCACCAGGCAGCATGGCCTGGACAACAACAGTGATAAGGCAGGAATGTGAACATAAACCTTGTGGGAGAATAAAATGCCTGTAACTGTTCTGGGAGGAACCCCGTAACGCTAACAGCAAGTTAGCAGGGCCAAAACTTGCCTGAGACAATCATCGGGCGGATTAAAAAGTAACCAGGAAACTTTTGAAAAAAGGCACCGGCTTGAAAAGCAGCATAAAAGGTGGCTGGCCGTTTGCGGCTGTGAGAAAAGGGATGGGAGCAATGGTCGAGGGGGTTTGGCACAGCCAGAAGCTGCCCGCCGTGGGTACCGCCACCTCTGTGAGCTGCCCCCATGGCACCGTGAGCATCCCACCTCCCGTGCCCCCCCAACAGCGGGGGATGCGAGGTGTGCACCTGTAACCCACGCTGCCCCAGGGGTGTGGGTAACCGCAAATGTGTGTTCATGTATGTGCCTGGGATGAGCTGCAGAGAAGGGCTTAGAAATATGTAGGTGTTTATTAACATCTTGTGTCTGGTGTTGGGGTTTATCTATTGCATTGCTCATACTGAGCCGGAAAGTTTAGTTCACTGATTGCCGGTTACTTGTCGTTAATAAATCAATAGGCCCCTTTGAGCCCGATTTAAAACGTGTGAGTTGACCAGTTTTTCCCTGAGACAGCAATACCCTGTTCACCACAGTAGATCTGTGAAGCTCATTTGGGCCCTTGACTCTTCTCACGCAAGGGCTGATGCATCTTCTCAGCTGTAGGAATTGCTCTGGGTGTTAGGACACCTTCAAGATCGTTGTTTCAGCATCTACGCCCCATGATATTTAGCTCCGTGAAAGCAGTGGGTACCCACCAATGCCTGAAATAAACTTCTGGCAAATACATATACATTTGTCACTCAAGATTTGCTCTTTTAGTTTGACAAATTGCAAGAAGGATCCCCTGACAGAATTATGACTTCACAACTCACAGCTGTTATTTATGCTCTATAAAATGTCACCAACATCTGCTACTGTAGCTAAATGCAGTACTGCAATGCAATTTTAAGCTCACATGTAAACAAACAAAAATTGTTTCCAAACAATGGCATAAAAGGCAATAAAGCTGAAGTAACCCTGAGTATTTTAAAATCTAAAAGGGTATCAATCTGTTGAATCTTTATAGAGTGAGATGCATATGAGAACAGGAAACTTTAGTTTTCCAAATTTAATTCCTATGTCTGTCTGAATAAATTCAAGGTTTTCAAACATTGCTTGTATTTTTTGTCTGCTTCTATGCCGTGTTGGAACTCCTGGTTCACACGTTTAATATCCACAGAAAGACAGGTGCCCCTTCACATAGTGCCTTAGGATCTGTCACCTCTGGGCACTTCAGAACTGCCGCAGGCACACTGACACTCACATCCAGAAAGAGATGTCCTGGGACGCCGAGCCAGACCTGCAGGCACCTTCTGTGTGGGCTCATGTTGTGCAGCAATCAGGCTAGCGGCGACCCTGACCTGGGTGGCAAGAGGAACATCACACTTGGGGCAGCCAAATGACTCCAACTGTTTCTTCCAGCATCTGGAAATGGCTTCGATCAGTGAAAAAGCATCACTCCTTGCAATGCAAACACCTGAAACTTAGAAACATCTTGTGAAACACTTTGAGAAAATGTGATCACTGCCACCAGGGATGCGAACCTGAATGTGCATTTCCAAATACACGCAGTCTGATTCTTAAAGTCTGCCGTGGATCTCCACTCCCCATCCTCTGTTTCCTTTGGTACGAAGAAGTAAATCCTCTAACACGGCTCACCTAGAGCAAAAGAACCTGTCCTGGTCTAAGTGCCAGTAAGATCTTCACTTCTTGGGCTTTTCTGAAACAAGTCCCTGGAAAAACAATCAGCAAGGGAGACTGGAGAAAGCGCTGGAAGGCCAAAGGCTGGGCGGTCAAACCTTGGGCCAGTCTGTCCATTTGTTGGAGCATACTGACAGCCAGTCTCCTAGAAGTAAGCTTTACTGGGATAGGCAATGATGAGAACATTTTCCAAATGTGCAGCTTTATCCACCTACCCCAAAAACATGGGCTAGTGCCAGAGAAGCCAGAGCCCCGTAGTCATCACGATAGCCCTGTTCTGCCTGGAGTCGTGTGAACACTAAGTTTCACAGGATGGAGCTGGTGCCAAATGTCAGGGAGATCTTGCTAGTGCTAAATAAGATCAACGACAAGGTTTTATCCACCTCTGGCAGATGGAAAAACTCCCAGGTGGAGGGTAGCCGGCAAGCCTTTCACAGAATATCAGCACTAGTTGACTTTCTACCCTGAAACAAGACACTCCTCCACCAAGACTTGGAGATGCCAAAAGACTGCCACTACAAAACTTCCCCAGCACCACAGTTTCAGTTTGGCACAGGCAACCTGTCAGCAGAATCAAGGAAGTCACCATTGCTAGGTGACCTTTAAAAAGTAATGTCTTGTAAACTCTAAATTTTCAGAGAAAAATCCTGAGAGAAAGATAGCTTACTGCCCCCTGAGGACCCACTTGGAGAAGCACAACTTCTCCAAAGTGCACAGTGGCTGCTAAATTAATCTCTAGATAGCCTATGTGTTCATAGACCTTGGAGCTCTCAGACGCTCTGAGATTGTATGTCCCCTTCCAAGGCGTTAGCTCCTGAGGCTGGCTGGGACAACACTGTATGAAACAACTCTTCCTGGAGACAGCCAGAAGAAGTTGGATTTCGTGAAACTAGCTGTGGCTAGCAGGGTAGCATTTCTGTGTAAGGTTTGGGAATGGAATGGAATGGAATGGAATGGAATGGAATGGAATGGAATGGAATGGAATGGAATGGAATGGAATGGAATGGAATGGAATAAATGTCCTCCACTCTGTCAATTGTTTCACGGACTTGAGGAGGATATTTAACGAGGGTGCCAACATTTCAAGCAGCTCCAAGAAAGCTCAGGAGTCTGAGGATGAACAAGGAAAGATCATCCTGTTAAACAACCTGCAGGGATAATTAAGAGCTAGAGAAGACTGAAGAACCTCTGCATTCAATGCCACATTCAAGGCATGGCAGAGAGTTTGAAACCAGCGCAGACAGTACTAGAAGTGATTTGACAAAGGCTGTCTAATAAGCAAAATCTACAGATACACAATGCTTGAGGACTACTAGTAAGGCAGGCCAAAGCCACGTGACTAATTAACTGCAGCCAAGAGACTAAGCCAACACCTAACAGCTAGGAATAACGTGGAGTCCCAGGAGCTCTAAGAAAAGACGGGACTGACCTCACTATTACAGCCAACCAAGACTATCTGGCTTCAGTGCTTGTACGCAGGTACCCCTATAGTGCAACTGTACGTATCGACAAAGCACTTGGAGCAGAATTATGAATGTTTAAAAATGGCATAAAGGAGACTCACTTCACAGAAAAGGTGGGAGTTCTGTAGATAACCTTTAATCTTATACCGTTACAATTTAAAAGGAAGCCCAGCCCAACTCTTATTAAAAATTATCAGTGGTTGCTTCTTAACTGTTGTAAGACTGGAACAAACTGGTGTTTGCTATTTATTTCCAGAGAACACCGCTAGCCACACGAAATCTGCAAGTGACTCCAACTGTGGTTCCTTACCCCCTCCCATAAGAGAGGACATGGAGCTCAAGACCGTATCACTCAAGTCCTCTCAAGCCTTCAGAACCTTCTCAAGCCTTGTCCACGTAGAAAAGCTTCACAGAGATGATTTGTTAGATTTAAGCCATATCCACTGCCCCCCTCTCAGGCTACAGCCCCTGAGAAGCGAGGCATTCACTGCTCTAGGATAAAAGAAGAGAAAAAGGCATCTTGGATATTTTCTGTGTACCGTATTTTACAACTATTTTTAAAATCGGAAATCTTATTAGCACTGCCTCTCTCAATCCATGACAAGCTACAGACTGCCAGTAAGATTAGAATTAAAAAGCTGTTGATGCAATAAAAGACCCTAATTTATGTAATTGAAGCTGTACATTTTAAAGGCCAAGGGTATCAATAATGCTGAACTGACGATAACAAAGATTTGTCAGCCCTTAAAAGCCTTAAATCCATACAGCAGACAGAAGCCATAGATTTCCCAGCATTTAATATCATTTTAATAGCTTAATGGTTAACTCAGAATTAATTATATCACGTTGAGGGGCCAATATGTTTGTCAGGTTCATGTCCATAAATGATTTGTAGGAGTTCAAATACCGGTCTATCCGTGCTGCAGCCCCAAAGGAATAACGAGAAGCTCTGCAAACATACAGAGCCGCCGCTGTATATACCAAAGTCAGAGCTGGGATATTAACCACCAGGCATCTTTATCCTGCACCCAAGGTAGACTGGGCTCCTGAAGAGCCACCACTTCCTTCAGCCGAGCCATCTAAATAACCCGGGGAGACAGCTCGATACAGACAAATTACACCGCTGCACCCTGAGTCAAAGGATGTTTTGCTTTGCAATTTAATTGCCAAATTAACTCAGAAGTACAGCAAGAAGAACTAGCAGAAGAAAATGAAACAAAAAGAGTTTCTGTACTTGGACAGTGTAACCAGTCCTTCACTGCTTTACCTTGCATTTTCTCAGGCTCCTCAGCTCGTCATTTCCTTCAGCTCACACCTCTCGCACCACCACGCTAGGCAAAATTTCATTTTTCCTACTTACATTACGTACCATACCTGAATATTCCCTGGCCTCATCGCTGTAGGGAAACAGAGTAACACCTCCTTATCTTGCTCCTGCAGGTAAGATGTACTAAACCAGTTTTTTTTCCTTAGCACCCGACTTCTTCTCAGAAGCTAACTAAGGGTAGTTAAGGGCAGGCTATTCTTTTATAATGAAAATCAGGCTTAGGGGTGAGTGGGGACTGCAGGAAATGTTGCAGAAAGGACGCTTGTAAGCGAGCTGGGGTTGAACAGCTATGAGCACGGTGCCCGGGACAGTATGGGCCTGGCACGCATAAAAATGTGAAGAGACTACATTCAGCCTCTTTAGCCCAGGAAAATCTCTCAGGCAATGTTTTTCAGCGACACTGTTATATTATATATGGATTATTACTTTACAGTATTAGGTTCTTACATGTATATTTTTATGCAAGAAGAGTGAAATATTAAATTTCAAGAAATAACGCCAAAGACGAGGACAATAATGTCTTGTGATATCAATTTCACAGCTCGACTCAGCATCAGGTTCTAATCAGGATTACAGCTCTTACAGGCCCAGCGCATGTACCTTTACTCCAGCTGCATAAACTCGGAATAACAAAACCTAATGACTTATACTTATGAAATAAATATGAGATCAAGTTCTCTGTTGCAGGTAATAAGGAAAAGTGCTGTTGACTACACCTGAAAACTGTAATATTATAAATGCCGGTACCAAACAGCTGCCAGGCGCTTTTAAAATTAATTTTATAAAGGTACGCCAGATTTCATTCAGATTACATGCCATGAATTCGCTAGAAGCGACATACGCAATCCAGTTAATAGCATTACTGAGATAGCATTGTGTCCACACGTTAAGACAGATGCAAGGTTCAAAGTGCAATTTGCAGATAATCATTTGGGCAAGATTATTTCATACTTGACTAATTTAGCTAACAATTTCAAAAAGGTGCTAATTAAAAAAATACCTGGGGCTGTCACTTGCTGCCAAAATTGCAGAGATGCCGCCGTTGAAATGTTTCTATCTAATTGTTAAAGAAAGCATTTGGACGGGTTCAGAAGCTGGAGAACAGACACAAGCTTACCGTACTGCTAGCAAAATTCACTTTCGAAACTTCCTAAATATGATTACGCCAACATTTTGGACAGTTTTACAACACTGTAACTGCATGATTAAGAAGTGACATCTGGGTAATAAAGGCATCAGAAAGTACTAGATCCTCAGGTGTTTATATTTTAAACCAACACCATCTTGCAGACTTCTGTTCTTTTCTCCAGTGACGGAAGTAATTGATTTTTATCTTACTGGGAAAGGAAGTGAGAGAAATGAGATTTACAAGTGTTTCATTGCCTGGTCCAATTGCAACCGTTACTGATGGGGCTAAGGAACTACTGGCAATTTTGTGTTGAAAAACTGCTGGATACATTTGTACCAGTTGAACAGAAGATTCCCCAAGTCCTTTTCACCAATAAAGACTTGGAGCATTACCAGTGAGATAAATAAGCAGAGTAATCCACTGAAACTTATTATTCCCTGTGTAGAACCGAATAAAACTCGCCAAGACTGCTGCAGATTTGGACAACAGTGAGAAAGGTCTACAGCTGCTTCATGCTGTGAAAACCAGCTTTTCCCTCAGTGCTCCCACTTGCATGTGAGGAGGAGTATGCACTCAACTAGTGACACACAAAACTGCTTTTCTAAAGACCAACATTTTCACGTCATTCTCAGGACATCTTTAAAGGACCCACAGTTCAGAGACACTCTATCTCTGCTCACTTAACAGTAGGTCCCATCGAGGTTCCTCAGACCGAGCACCTAGAAACTGAAATAGTCAAAAATCCCAGATTTATTAAAATTTTTTTTGGGGTAACGCAGAGAGTGAAGATTTGTGAAGGCAGAAAGGAGGAAAGGCTGGCATCTAAATATATCCTCAAAAAGAGTAAGAAAAAGGTACATTAAAAAAAAGAAACTTCGCAATTCTTTTTCTTTTGAAGTTCAAGAATGATCCCCATCCCCGTAAAACCTTCCAAAGCTGAATTTCAGTTCTGACATACCCAAACGCCTCTGGATTCTTTTATGCCCAAGTGATTATGTATTTAGGGTATGTTTCCAAGGCACCCTTTGTGAAAGCACATGCTGCTAGCGTTCCTGAAGCATGCAGCTCCAGCGCAAATCAGTGACACGTCTGCTTTCGCACAGGCAGTCCGCAAAATTCAGGAGACCTCAACAGTATTATAAAACGTGAACCCATAATAAAAGCTTAATCTGAGCCAAAGGCAAATGTCCTACTTAATCTGAAAGCAGGAACAAAGACAAGCAGCCAACCAACTTTATATAGATCAGCAGAAAAAAAAAAAGATGTTAAAAACCCCTAGGAAGAAGTGTTACTGCTCTTTTCAGAGGTAAGAAGGTTTTTTTCTCTGTGCGTCCGCCTCTATCCTTCCAGCTGTTCACTCTGTGCTTCCCATCACATGGTTCTCACTCTCATAAAGCGAGGGCTTTCAACTTCTTTCCTATTTTCACAGTTTTACAACACGCAAAAGCTGAAGAAACACCTTTTACCTCCAAAGAGATGGCATTCTGGCCCACACTCCCAACCAACTGGGATTTTTGACTTCACCGGAGATGACATGTAACGAAATAGCTTTTATACTAAAATGCTTGTCATGATAGAAGGACTGGGGTCCAGCTCAGCTGATCCCATTACCAGGATGGAACAGACATCCTGAGCAGTTACTCCTGAGCCACGAACTGAGTACAAGGTGTACTGAAACATCACAGAAAGAAAATACAGTTTTAGACTACTAAACGTATAAAATACCGAAAAGGGGCGTGGGGCAGGCTTCACAAACGGAAATAAGTGCAGGTTTGCCAAAACAAAGTAAAACAAGATCTCATCACGAAAGTGGGACTTTTAATTAACGTTTTGACACTACAGCCATGCAACAATGAACTGCTTGTCCATGGTTACTGAACAAATTGGTTGCTCTGTCGTCTTGGCTTGAAGCAGACAGGGGCCATGTTCAATATACTTGAAAAGATGCTTTGCTTGCACTTTTTGCTGCTACTTCTGTATCCACTATATGATTGAGTCTTATGTATAATACATGCAACCACTGCATATTTTTGAAAGCCATTTTTAAATGTCTGAACACACACAAAGCACCTGAAAAATGTTTCTGCTGACATAAAATACACTTTTGCTACAAAAAGAAAACTATCACTTCATTTTTAATCAAACTTTGTCCTCAGGAGAAAAAGAAAATGATCTTAAGGTTAAGAAAATTTCCAATTTTAATTTGACTTTTTTTTAATCTGAAGTGGTACTTAGTATTCCCACAACTACTATTAGTGTTCTTATTATGTAGGATTGAGTAATTTGTTTCTTATTATACACAAAAATCTTCAGGTGGAAATTGCCAAGGCAGGGACAAGGCCTATATTTACCAGAGCAAGACTTAGAGGAAGCATTTTCTGGCCCATTGTTTATCAAAGTTATTTTTCTTATTACTTTACTTTTGTTGGATGAGCCCAGAAATGATGGGAGAATGACATTAACTGACACAGAAAAACCCAAACTGTGAACTTAAACAGTGGTGCACCTCAAAGCGGCTAAAAATAAGAGAAATCACAGCCATCAGCGGCAGCTGTGCTAAAACAAACCAAACCATTAGAAGCACTGCATCACAGAAAGTAATATTTGATTTTTCTTTACCTCTGAGACCTGAACAGCTGTCGGAGGCACACCTAGTCCTCTGTTAACTTCCCTGTATTGCTTTTGCTATCGAGAAACCTTATTTCAGACCTTTATAAGTCTAAAGGCTCATTTAGTGCTGCCATTTTAGTATACTGCCCTTGTTTCTCTCATATTTCATCTATCATTATACAGACACAAATCTTCCAAGTGCTCTCACTCTTCAGGTCTTTCAAATGAAATTGAACACGGACTTTGTTTAAAAGGTCATCTTTAAAATTATACACAATAAATCTAACATTGGTAGAAATCTATTTTAACAGCAGTCCTCCCTCACCCCCACATTTCATCTCCATTGAATATGAAGCAGCACAAATCAAAGGACGGGGCTTGTTGACTGCTTCATATTAGCGACATTCCCTTTCACAACCATGGCATTAAAGCCTGATCTAGTGGCATTTCTATAATAAATGAGGTTAACCCAAAGACATGGACCACAAGTACTTCATCATTTCCTTCTGAACCCTGAATCTGAGCTATCATTTCCTTCCTAACATTAATTCCTAATTTATGTTCTTCCCCTGCATCTGTACAACTACTGAGGAGGGAAATCATCTTTCTTCTCATCGTAAATCATGCAGATGTGCTTATCAAGTCCAAACAGAGACTCAGGATTGTTTAGGAGAATGAAAAGCTAAAAATAATTTTTAAATGTCAGAAGCACATAGATATTCCAAAGGTTTCTCAAGATATAAATTAATCGAACATATTTACGATAGTGTAAAATTAAGAAATAAAAGGCCTCACATATCTTAGCAATTTCTAAAGACTGAATTTTATAGTCATTTAGTCATCCAACAACACTGACTGTCAAGCAATGGATCATTAGCACGACTTCAGTCAATGGGGCTACTGTGCTGCTGCCTTTGAGAATCTGAGGCGGCACTTATGCGCAGCACCGTTCAACAGGCTGCTCTGTCCGAGGAAGTCCCCTAACACCTTTCCCACACCATCACCTTGCTTTCTCCTCTCTCTCTTCCTTCTCTGCACTCTTCCCTTGTTTGGGCTGTAGATCTCATGCTGCTGTGTGGTCTTTGTTCTCTTCTACATCTGTTTTCTGTCCCACAGCTGTACTCAGATGCCCGCTGTCCCCAGGTGGCCTGTCTTCCTTGAGTATGTAAGTCCACAAGCTGCCACCTTCCCAGTCTTCTTAGTCTTTTTCTTTGCCTTTGCTGCCTCTCCTGATAACCATTTTCCCCCGGAATTCATGAAGGCAAGTCAGACGCTGTCCCCAAAGGCTACTCTGCTCAAACAATCCATCCCTCCCAAACACTCCCACGGGGAAGTGACGGGTCTTTTGCCTTGCCTCCTTCCAGTTCAAACGCTGCCTCACGCCCTGCCACAAGGAAAGCATTTGGAGATGCTGGGCATGGCGTTGGCTGTGCCTCATGCCCACCCACTCAGCCCTCTGGCCCATCCCACTGGGGAGCAGCTCGATCCCACATTCCAAATGTATCACTTTTTGTGGAGGCACAGGAGACCTGCCTGGATCACAACACCCAAATATTTTCTTCTAGGACATAGGCAGTACTCCTTAAAACAAGAAAACCAGACTGACAGGTCTCTCCCCTCTGGCCTGCAGAGAGAAGAGCACTCCCCATACCATCGAGCTGCTGCTGGGGCCAGGTGGCACCAGCCTCACAGAAGCCTGAGCAGGAGCGGGCGCTTCGGTCTTCCCGTTTGCCTGGGGCTGGAGCAGAGGCAGAGTAGGGAAAGCAGAGTTACCTCCCACAAGGAAACAGGGAAGCTTGGAGGCCCAGAGAGACCTACTGCTCTGCCCTCCCTGTGCCACTAAGGGACTGCACATGTGCCGTCTCTGCATGCAGAGGCTGAGCTACTTCTCATACTGGAGGTCGTTTCTTTTCTCCTCTCCCGCTGATCCCACAACTACTTTTGCTGCAACTGCTGGCAGCTCTTTGACTCCTGTCACCCCGCCATGCTCCGCAGGCTGCAGCGGGATCTGCGCTAGGGCAGGCAGGTAAGCAGCGTGGAATGGGAGAGGCTGAAGCGTAGATTTATCTCGCTCTCCCTTCTAAGCATGGGCGTAAACATCCAGATCCAGGGGGATGGATGTTATACAACAGTCTAATGTGCCAATAATTAAAAGCAGATATTTATCTTCCTTGTCCTCCAAAGGACAAGAAAAAAACTACAAATTAAAATGTATAAATAAACAAAGTAAAAGTATCATCAAAAGAATTTTCTCATCCTTGGAAATGTAAGATAGGATGGGGGAAAAAAAAAAAGAAGTTGCTCCAGTTAATGCAATATTAATATCCAGAAACAAATCAGCATCAGTACACTACAATATAGGATAACAACTGTCTTTTTTCTATTGAGAGATTATTTACTGCTTAGATATTGTCATAAATGCAGACTTGTAAAACTGTCATGAAAATTTACATGTGCAAGCATACCACTTTCTTCCCCAGCCCTGCAAGAACTATAAAGTAGAAACAAAACACGCTAGCAATAGTCTAGCTTTCAGTGAAAAAAAATCCATATGCCTGGGAGATGTAAACTTTTTCGTATCTTCTGTAAATGCAGATGACTCTTTGTAAATATATAGAGAAAAGTAACATGGTTGCCCTGAAGACCAAGTCTAAGTAACCACATATTAGTTCAAGGACACTAAAAAAAAAAAAAAAAGGTTGGAAAAAAGTTGGATGAAGAACAGCAAATGCTCTCTGTGCACAAAACAGGACTCTGCTTCTCCCCCAAGCTGCTGAAGTCCAAACTGGCAGGGAAAGAAAAGAGTTCATTGCGGGAGAGTCAGGGACAGCTGAGACAGAGGACAATCTGTATCTTCTACCTCATCACAGACAACCCATGGTAACAAACACATTGTAACAAAGTCACATTTTTAAGCCAGGCAGTACATACTAGGATTCTCCGGAATGTTCTCCCCAGGAAAAAGAACTTAAAATAGACAATTTGGGTGGTGGATTGGGGGTGCAGGGGGGGAACAAACCTTTATTGCAGCAATAATCTAATCCAATCAGAAGTATATATCATGAATTGTTTCATACACGTTCCAGGTTATTTTTTTTCCAATCATTGCCATTTGGTTAGAGGAACCTAGTGCTGTGGAAACCATTCCTCTGCAGTGATGGTTCACAGCAAGGCTCATCATACAGTTTCCTTTCTTGGTAAAATCTTGAACATTTATCTGTGACAGAGAAAAAAACAAACAAGCAAAACAAAACAGACCAAAAAGCCACCGAAGGCAGCCACCACGTACTGACTTCTCATGCAGAGCACCAGCAACTTGCTCTGCCCCACCAGACACTGTGTACTTCAGCCATCAGGCCCTCAGCTGCTTTCCCTAGGGATCTTCCACCCCCCGAGTGGTGGGACTGCTCATCCTTGCAGTTGCAAACTGGCTTCAAAAATGAGAGACAAATGACACGCATGTCTGTTGTGGGAGGCACAACTGACTCCTGATCTTTCCATGTTAGTGTGCCAATGGAAAAGCTCCGGCAGAATTTGGCCACCATCAGAGGCACAGTGTGAGTTGAGGTCTAACTCAAAGCAAAATCCAATTCAAAGTCCAGCCTTTGGATAAAACTCGTAGAGAAGCCCAATGCAATAACCCTTTGAAGCCAAAGAGAAAGCTTATATTTGAAGGTGATAAGTACTACTGAGGGACCTGCCCTGTGCGCAAAGACAAGGAAGGCGGCTTTCAAAAAATCCATGGGATACCCAACAACCCCAGCTGTGGTGTGATGGTACTTTATCTGTCATGATGGCTGTCAGCAAAAGTTACGCCCACAAAATATTTTGCACACATTTAAATCCAAGAATGAGTTGAGATCAACAAAGCATTTGCCTAATCTGGCTGCAAAAGCCCCTGATGAATAATTAATAAGCTTTGAGTATTCTATACACTCAAAGGTGGCAGCCAGCTAGGAAAAGAGTTCTAGTCTGAAACTGATAATATCAAAAGCAAATTAAGGTTAAAAATCTCTAAATGTTATCCTTGTTCTCCCCTTACCTGTGACATGATCTGATTTGCCTTTCAAAAACAGCAAGAAAGGACTCACTTTAGGCAGTGACAGCCTCTTTTACCCCCTCATGCAAGGAAGCGTTCTGCGTAACACCTGTGGCGCTGAAGTGTAAAAAGCTTTCCCATTTTTTAAGCACTGTGCTGCACACTCCTCTCTACAAAAAAGCCACAGGAGCTGATGTTTTCAAAGGTGATGAACTCCTGTAGATCGGAATGACTTCAACACTCCCACAAACCAACAGATGTCTGACTCGCGGGCAATCACAGCCTGAACACGGTTTTCATGTTGGGTTCCTCCCAGCT